>JAWPHD010010785.1:0-90127 GCA_037043455.1 Cyrtodaria siliqua | reverse complement strand
GGGTGATGGGGTGAGAGTCAGGGGGTGTCGTGGTGGGGGCGTGGAGGGTTGCAACATATATGTGTAAGAATTGACTAAAACAATACAGAAATAGGTAAAATAAAAAAAATAAAAAAAGGTGTGGAGGGGTGTGGGGGCGGGGGTAGAGGGGGGAGGAGGGAGCCCATGCCCCAATATGGGCGAAGTAATAAGATGCATAATGCTATAACAAATCCCAAACCAAAATTATACATATATACATGCTTACATGCAAACCTAGATCTGCCTTTATTGCACATTTTATGGGCCATCACAATTTGGGTTCCATGGGAGCCCAGAATTTGCAGAAGACAAAATTACTTATCCAACACTTTATAACATACTATAAGGAAACCAATTCCAAAATTTAGTTCAGCTGGGACAAAAAATGTAAGAGATATACCCCTGTAAACACAGCTTACACGCAAAATTTGATGTGAAACAGACATATTTTAAGGGCTATCAGAATTTGGGTTCCATAGGAGCCCAGGGGTTACAGGAACCAAAATTACTTAAGCAGCCCTTACGATAATGCTATAAGGAAGCTAATGGCCAAATTTGGTTGTGCTAGGGTAAGAATTGTAAGAGATATAGACTTGTAAACACAGCTTACACGCAAAATTTGATGTGAAATGGGGCATATTTTATGGGCTATCATAATTTGGGTTCCATGGGAGCCCATGGGTTACAGGAACCAAAATTGCTTATGCAGCCCTTAAGATAATGCTACAAGGAAGCCCATGAACAAATTTGGTTGTGGTAGGATAAGAAATGTAAGAGATATAGACTTGTAAACACAGCTTACACGCAAACCTTGATGTGGGACGCCGACGCCGACGCCAACGCCGACGCCGACCCCGGGGTGATTACATAAGCTCTCTTATTCTTCGAATAGTCGAGCTAATAAAAAGGCAAAACATCTGGTAAAGTTTGGTAAAGATCAGATGAAATGAAAGCCCTATCGTATTAACGAGGCAAAATATAGCATTTTTAACAAAATCAAGGGCCACAACTCCGCTGTTATTGGTCCGATCTGGCTGGTTTTCGAACTTGTGCGAGCTTTCATTGACATTAAGGTAAAGTTTGATAAAGATCGGATGAAAAATGAAGGCCTTTGGCCAGAAGAGCTAAAATCATCAGCTCCAAAAAGTAGGTTATAGATGAAAAAAGATGCACTACCGAAGACACAACTATGTCAAAATAGAATATGTTTTCTTCCAAAGATTAAGCTATAAATTGGGTTTAAAAAAACGTTTAAAACCGCCGGAAAAGCAACACCTATGTCTCTTTTTTTCTTCGAAAAGGCGAGAAAAAAACAATATGAAAACAAACATGGCGGACAACAATAAAAATATGGCCGACGGATCCTCAGACAAAGGTTTTACTTTTAAACATTATTCAATAAAAGCACAAAATGCAAATATGTTTCTTTATAAAAACATACCTAGACCTTAAACAAGATATGAATAATAAGATGTAATAATAAGTTACCTGTAAATAAATATATACAATATTTATTTCATGTAAGTTCAAACTCCGATGTCTCCAACATCGAATCATGGCTTAGACTGATTCTAAGTTCGACCATCTATTGGTCAACGCTTACAAGTAATTAGCATATCAAAGGGATAGTGATTGCATGACATGCACGTGCACAGGTATAATATATGAACAGGTTATATTTGTCAATAGGGTCTTACCTTATACGTTAAAGCTACACAATCTAACTATTAGGCTTATTATTACAGTTATGTCATGTCCTTACGGATTATTACATTAATATAGGGTCTATGGGGAAATATATGAGACACTAAATCTTAATTTATATAACCATATTCATTATGTTATCCTATGACGTGTGTTGTGTGTGTGTGTGGGGTGGAAGGAGGGGGCAACATGTGCAAGAATTGACAAAAGCAACACGGAAATATGTAAAAAAATAAATAAAAATAAAAAATAAAAAATAAACGAGTTACGAGATGGGGGAGGGGGAGAAGCGGGGGAGGGGGCAACATATATGTGTAAGAATTGACTAAAACAACACAGAAATGTGTAAAAAAAAAAAAGTGGATGGGGTGGGGGTGGGAGTAGAGCGAGTGGGGGTGGAGCGAGTGGGGGCGGGGGTGAAGGAGGGAGCCCATGCCCCAATATGGGTGAAGTATGAATAAGATGCATAATGTTATAAGAAATCCCAAACCAAAATTATAAATATATACATGGGTTGGGTGGGGGAGGGGGTGAAGGCAACATTTTTGTGAAAGAATCTATGTAAAAATTGACAAAAACAACACAGAAATATGTATAATCTTCCAGTGGGGGAGAGCAGCAGGGGGTGAGTGGTGGGGAGAGTGGGCAACATATATGTGTAAGAAGCTATGTGTAAGAATTGACTAAAACAACACAGAAATATGTAAAAAAAAAAAAAAATGAGTTTCGAGTGGGTGGTGGGGGAGTGGCGGGGGGTGGTGGGGAGGAGGCAACATATATGTGTAAGAAGCTATGTGTAACAACACAGAAATATGTATACAAAAAATGTGTGGGTGTGGGAGGGGTGAGGAGGGAGCCCATGCCCCAATATGGGTGAAGTATGAATAAGAAGCATAATGCTATAAGATATCCCAAACCAAAATTATAGATATATACATGCTTACATGCAAACCCAGATCTGCCTTTATTGCACATTGTATGGGCCATCACAATTTGGGTTCCACGGGAGCCCAGAATTTGTAGAAGACAAAATTACTTACGCAACCCTTTACAACATACTATAAGGAAACCAATTCCCAAATTTAGGTCTGCTAGGACAAGAAATGTAAGAGATATAGACCTGTAAACACAGCTTACACGCACAATTTGATGTGAAATAGACACATTTTAAGGGCGATCAGAATTTGGGTTCCATGGGAGCCCAGGGGTAACAGGAACCAAAATTACTTAAGCAGCCCTTAAGATAATACTATAAGGAAGTTGGTTGTTTTAGGGTAAGAAATGTAGGAGATACAGACTTGTAAACACAGCTTACACGCAAAATTTTATGTGAAAATCATAACTTGGGCTCCATGGGAGCCCATGGGTTACAGGAACCAAAATTGCTTATGCAGCCCTCAAAGATAATGTTATAAGGAAGCCCATGGCCAAATTTGGTTGTGCTAGGATAAGAAATGTAAGAAATATAGACTTGTAAACACAGCTTCCACGCAAAAAGTGGTGTGATGTGGGACGCCAACGCCAACGCCGAGGTGATTACATAAGCTATCTTATTCCTCCAATAGTCGAACTGAAAATAGCAAGTGGTGCGTTCTCAAACGTACTGAGTGTATATTGTGGTGATTGGTGAACCTGGTCAACACAAAGAATGCAATATGCAATAAAACATAACAATAAACATAATAAACATAATAATAAACATAATAATAAACATAATAATAATAAATAGGTCTTACATGTTTAAGGTCGGTAGTAGAAGGTGTCCATTTTCCGTGTACCTCAGCAGAAGTGTCGTCGTGTCAGAACGTTGCAGACTTCACAGGTGTTCATGTACATCGATTACACCCGGAACACCCGTGAAGTCCGTGGAGTCCGTGGATACCTGTATCGGCAATAGTGTGAGGCTAACAACCCGCCGTATGTAGATTTGCCATAATATATATATTTATTGATTTGATTTAAACATATTTTATTGCCATATAAATAAGCAAATGGGTCGGGCCACAAGTTCTATCAACATTAGTTACGGCCCTTCCCAATACAAACATTGTTACAGAAATGTACATGGCTAAATAGTTACATATTAGCTTTTACAAAGAATTATAAACAAACTACAAATAAATATATATTTGCTGATATAGGTTTTGTTCGTTGTTTTGAAATATAATTACGATTGGAGAGAAAAGGAGTAAGAAGAGGAAAGGAGTAAGCTGTATGCAAGTTATGAAGGAAGAAGATGAGGTAGTGCACAAGTTGCCAATACAGTGAGTCAGGACCGTATTTACATTTGAAAATAATTTGTTAGAGTGTTTAGTTTTTGAAACGTTTGGTCTCACTAATGTAGGTCTGAACGGCATTAAAAATCAATTCGTTTTCCGCGTCGGATATGTGTCCTCCACCAAAAAGCAAAGTGTTCAAGTTTAACGGATGAAAGCGACGAGTAGATTGAAACAGGACATGTCGTTGGTTTTGAAATCTATTACACTTAAAAATGAAATGCTCGGCATCTTCTGTTTCATACCCACAATCGCAACTTGGTGATAGTCTTAGGTGATTTATATAAAGGTCGTTGTTAAGATTGCTGCATGAATTGCGAATTCGTGCATGTAGAACAGCAAGTGATCGTGAGCCATAAAGCAGGTAAATAGGAACTTTAGGACTAACGAATACAGATCTTAGAAGTTTTCGTTTAAAAATAGTAAGCGATTCGGAGTTTCTGATTTCGGGTGATAGATCGTTCCACATAGTAATAGTGGATGGAATAAATGATTTAGAAACTATTTCCGTTCGTCTTGCTATAGTCTCGTAGTAATTACCATTTCTAAGGTTATATGGGTTGTTTTCTTGAACAAATGGAGGAAATAGATTGGTAACATACGATGGCATTATGCCACTATTTACTTTATAAACCATAGTAAGTTTTTGCATTTTTCGTCTATCTGATAATGATAACCATCCAATTTCAGTTAGTAAGTTATTGATGGATACTGATCGCGTTAGTCCAGTCACGATGCGAGCAGCCTCATATTGAACTTTTTCGAGTCTTTCTCTATCGTAAACAGAACAACCATCCCATACAATAGATGCATATTCTAGGATAGGGCGCATGTATGATAAGTAAATTTGATTTAGTGTTTTGCGTTTCAGTTTGAATTTCAGATGACGCATTAGGCCAATAATTTTTGTGGCAGATGTTACAATACTGTTAATGTGTTCGTGCCATTTACCATCTGAACTAAGAATTAAACCCAAATGCTTGTGCGTATCAACGAATGGGAGTTGAACGTCATTTAAAAATAGTTGTGGACGGCGATCAGTGTGATTAAGGGAGAAAAATAATACTTCAGTTTTATTAGGATTAAATTGAACAAGCCACTGTTTCGACCACTGAGCTATAATATGTAGATCATGATTTAAAATACCCTCCATATCATCAATACTGGATGTGGATATTGAGAGAGAGCTATCGCCTGCAAAGAGGCGAGTAATGCTTAGCATATTTTCAGCAATATCATTTATATAGATTACGAAAAGAAGAGGACCCAAAACCGATCCTTGAGGTACCCCAGCCTTCAAATATTTAGTCTCAGATGATGTTGTACCGACCCTTACTCGCTGAGTACGACTTAAAATATAATTTGATAGCCAAGCCAACAGCTTACCATTAATACCGTTTTGCTTTAGCTTAAATAGAAGGCCAAGATGCCATATGCGATCAAAAGCCTTTGAGATATCGTTAAATACTATACAAGTGTACTGTTTGGCATCAAAAGCTTGGCAAATGTGGTGATACATATCCATAAGTTGATAAACTGTGGAGTGACCTGGTAGGAAGCCAGATTGGTATTTGAAAAAGAGATTATTCTTATGAAAAAAGTTATACATATGTTTAAACATTATCCTTTCCATAACTTTTCCTACACAGCTAAGTAGCGATATTGGTCTATAATTACTAGGGAGGCTAGCGTCACATTTTTTGAAAAATGCCATAACTACAGCTGTTTTCCAAATATCTGGAAATATGCATTCTTCGAGTGACCTGTTGAAAACTATGCATAGCGGCTTTGAAATAGTGTACATTGTTTCTTTAAGCATCTTGTGACTTATTTCGTCGTCCCCGCATGCTTTGTTTATATTCAATATTTTTATAATATCAACTATTTCTGATTCTTCTATGATAATAGATTCTAGTTTTGCCTGCGTTTTAAGATCAAAATTTGGTAAAGAAGCATGCGTATCATCAACGGATGATATAGATATAAAATAGTCATTTAGGCTGTTAGCCTTGTCTTGATCTGATATAGAGTAAGTGACCTGACCATTTGGTAATATGGTTTTTTATATATTATTTATTAATATATAGAGGATCTTAAACGAGTTCCCATTTCATATAAGATTTATGAAACGAGTTATAAATTATTCATAACGAGTTTCATAAATCTTATATGGAATGGGAACGAGTTTAAGACCCTTTTTATCACATAACATTGCAATCAAATTAGTAAAATATAATTCAGATGGACATAGAACCGCCACGACGTCAGACACACTTTAGCGCCAAAACGTCATAAAATATGTGACGCCGTAACGTCGCATCTCACACATGACGTTGCGTATAAAAGAGTTCGTGTTTTACCTCTTTACAAAAGAGCAGTTTACGTCAACTTGTTAACAAACCAACAAACCAACAACAATGTGTTGTGAAACGTGCATTATTTTTATAAGCTGTCACAAATAGTAAGTTATTGACTCAGATCTGGATGCATTTTTAATAAATAAAATAGTTTCAGTTAATAAACTTGCGTAGTGTTACAGGTTTAACTCAACCAATCAAAATCGTTCCAGGTTGCATTACACGTGTTTCATACAATATAATATTAAATGGGTGTTCGGCACTGCTAACAAGGGACGTTATGTGATAAATATATGTATTATATACCTATCAATAATATATGCATAGTACCATCATTTTCTTACAATGGAATACAACAACCCGTATCACACTACATGTTATACTAAAAATGTCAGATTGGAATGTTGGGGATTGCCCAGATAGTAATACATTAAGAACAATGGATGTTTTACCATGGAATGTGAAGTACCAGAATGTTTGTTTGTGCGTTTGTAAACAGAACATTGTGGGTTAATTAATTAATATAAGATTTTATCACAAAAGGCTCGTTAAAATTAAAATAATTCATAACTCATTTCATAAATCTTATATGAAATGGGAACTCTATATGTCAGTTGCTAAATTCACCAGAATTTGATGTGTAATGAACACAGGTGTAGTTGTTGGACGATTCCCGCTAACAGTAGACATTAATACCCATATAATTAAATACTGGGAATACCTCGAACACTTGCCAAACAACAGAACAATTCTAAGAGATGCCGTTAAGTGTAGCAAAGTTATCATGGACAACAAAACCAATGTCTCTTGGCACACGTATGCACAAATAATAATGGACAAAAATAACATTACTCTAGAACACCAAATTGTGTATTATGTCTTCCTCATTATATTTGTGTAATTTAAATGTACATATAAATGAAATTTCAAGTTAAAGAACTCATTCTGTGTTCATCTGATCATTGTACCTTTAATACATAATTAACCTGTGTTATATTGCTAAACACGAGAAAACAAATTAGCAAAATCAGAATGCAATAAAATCAAATCGCGTCTACAAAACCACTATTTAGATATATATAAAACAAAACTCTCAATCTCTGAAAAGCTCATCTACTATAAACACTTTGACAGAAACTACGAAATTGCACCCTGCTTAGTAACGGTTAAAAACGAAAAATTTCGCCAAGCTTTAACTAAACTAAGGAAATCGGCCCATAGGCTAGACATTGAAACTGGGAGATACAATAAAATACGACGACAGGAAAGAATCTGTAAACTATGCTCTAATGCTGTAGAAGACGAACTTCATTTGTAACTGCATGTCCATCTCTTAGCTCTAGACGAGATATTTTTTACGAAAACATATCTGAATCCATCTCAGAATGGAATACTCTCGACGATGTCACTAAACTCTTCATAATAATCAATCCAACAGAAAAGATAGCAATAACATCCGCTCAATTTTGCTATGAACTTATATCAGAAATAAATGCCTTCCGAGAGCCTCTACCTCACGAGAGTTTAAATAACCTCTCTAGACACTAGATCGTACTGTACTCTAAAACAGGTAACATAGTTACAAGAGTGTATAATCTTACTCTCTCTATTTTCACCTGTTTAATAGTTATTTGTTTGTTTTTGTATTCTTCTCCAACTTTTGCATTATATACTCAGCAAAAAAAAAAGTATCCACTTTGTTTTCCTGCAAAATCTGAGACTGTAAGAAAGAACTTACAATTGTTCATGATTTTCTTTTAATAACATCTTTGTTTGATGTTCACACAAAATTTCATCGAAATATTCCAAATACTTAAAAAATAAATCAAACTTTAAAAACATAGGTGTGAAAACGAAATTAACAAAACTTAAAAAATGTAAACATTAGTGTCAATTATCATTCGGTATATTTCGATGAAATTTTGTGTGAACATCAAACAAAGATGTTATTAAAAGAAAATCATGCTACAATTGTTAGTTCTTTCTTACTGTCTCAGATTTTGCAGGAAAACAAAGTGGATACTTTTTATTTCTGCTGAGTATATGAAACTTAATAGGTATTGTGCCATCATTACTTAATAGGTATTGTGCCATCATTACTTAATAGGTAGTGTGCCATCACTTATTTGTTGAACATACCAATCCTGTTTATAATTGTACATGTTATAGACATTAAAATATTTGTATTTGTATTTTGTTGCAATGTAATGTATGTTTTCATGCGCGTGTAATGTACATGTTTTCATGCGCGTGTAATGTACATGTTTTCATGTCTTTCCTGTTGGTGGTTTTCAGTTAATTTGACTATATAATGTTGTTTTAATTTGTTGGTTTTGATACATGTGTTCTATTTTAATGATATTTAAAGAGGTATATAATAAAAGGATCAGTACTATAGTTACTTGTTCGGAAGCCTGTATCACCTCTCTTAGGTAAATGCCAGACCAGGATCGCACGAGGTGATACAAACTTCCAGAACAAGTTACTACAGTAATAATCCTATCATATACATGTATATACTACACAAAATTTACTAAGGATCACTTTTATTTTTCCATATAATGTTATTAGAAATTAATTCACAATAACGATATTAATTTCATTGATACTTCAACAATTCCACAATTTGAATCAAGACATGAGACACTGCCCTAAATAATTTCATGTAAAATAAAAATAATCCTATTTATTTCAGCAAGAAATTTAGACAGCAAAAAAGTGATCCTAAGCAAATGTTGAATAGTATATTAATAAGTTTAGCAAGTAAATAACATATAAATCCCGTTGACCAGATTCTAGGATATGTGTAGAAGCGGTCATGGGCAATATAACGTATATAATTTTATCACATGGAACTGCTTGTATTCCGTATAATATATCCTTATTATTCTATACCTAATTTATACGTCCAATCGTAGACGCTCTTTCGAGTCATGTGACCGTACAATATGTTTCCGTATCGGGACGCACGCGCGTACAAAATATCCCGTATTCTTTTCGTATTGTACGCTTCACAGGTCCCATGTTAAACCTATGATAAAGACCGAAACGCGTGAAAAGGTTCCGAATGAAAATCAGAACCGACAGACATAACCATAAACTGTTAACAAATCATTGAAAAACTATACTGAAAACCTATCTATTGCACATATTTTATTTTATTTTCCCTTATAAAATAAACAAAACTATCATAATATATAATTGTTAAAAACTGACTTTCCAGTTCCGTAGCATTAAATCATCGTTGACAAGTAAAAATAAAGGTATAGAATAAAAAGGTTACTTAACATGGTTCTGTACAATACGGGATATATTTGGACTCTTACACAGCTGGAAAAAATTATATTGGACTCGCCTAACGGCTCGTCCAATATGACTTTTCCAGCTGTGTACTCGTCCAAATATATCTCCGTATTGTACAGAACCATGTTAAATAACCTATAATTATGTATTACAAGGCGACCGAATTAAGTGCAGTGTCAGTACGTTCGTCTGGTCAATGTCCCGGAACACCCGTTTAGTCCGTGGAGTCCGTGGAGTCCGTGGATATGGCACTGAATCGGCGATGTTGTGAGGGTAACAGTCCGCCGTATGTAGATTCACTACAAGCAATAATGTGTAGTTTCTTGTCGTTTTTGAGCCATGTGATAAAAAGGATCTGACACTCGACATAATTTTATTAAACTCGTCCAGGAATTTGTCCGGCTCGCTTAATAACACATTCCTGAAATCGTTTAATAAAATTTTGTATGAAATGACAACGAGTGTCAGATCCTCTATGTCCGTTATATTAAGGGAATAAGTCAACAAATATGCGAAAACAACTGCAACATGTTATACAGAAATTATAATGGTAAACTTTGGTTCCCTATATCTTTATAACGGCAAGGAAATTGTCAATTGTTTTAGCGTTTTTTTATAACTTGAGACCCATAACAGTTATGTTATAGTGTTTAATCTTGTTTAATATTGTTTAATCTTGCTCTTTGCCTTATTTGTATTTTTAAATATGAAATAGTACGTTTCACTTAAATGGGAGATAACTCTGATACTTACATTGTAATACAAAAAGTAAGTGAAAAAGACCAACCTAAGTCATGCCGATGATTTAAAATACTTTACATTATAAAATATCATTATATTTATTTAAGCTAGATGTGCATAAGGGCTTGCTAAACTTTATTTTTTCAGTATATATATTATATATACTGAAGGAAAAAAGTTTAGCAAGTTGTTTAGATGAAATAATACTGTATAAGATATACTGACATTTTGGGACTTTACGGGCTTGACCCCTACGTTCATTTATTCGTTACTTCATTACGATGTTCGACTGTTATTGATGAGTGTTTAATAAAATATTACGGCTATGGCAGTAGTTTCTTGATTTTACAACAAAAATGTATTATTTCCAAGGTGCAACAAAAACTTGCTAAACATTTTTTCCTCAGTACTGTATATCATATATAATGATATATATATCATCGAAGTATCCGACTGTCAAGGATACGTTTTATATCGATCATGGTCAGCAGACATGGTGATCGAACCTTAGCAAGATAACACAGGTAAATTATGTATTAAAAATGAACACAGAATGAGTTCTTTAACATGA
The DNA here is from genome assembly GCA_037043455.1 of Cyrtodaria siliqua. Lineage (NCBI taxonomy): Eukaryota > Metazoa > Mollusca > Bivalvia > Adapedonta > Hiatellidae > Cyrtodaria > Cyrtodaria siliqua. The sequence continues at coordinate 79,154 of JAWPHD010010785.1, read as the reverse complement.
AATTTCATTTATATGTACATTTAAATTACACAAATATAATGAAAAAGGCATAATACACAAACTGACTTATCTGTTACTATAAGCGTAAACACTGAATTAAACCAAGCCCGGTACGAACCCCCGGAACCCCTCGCTTACAGAGTGAGTGCTCTACCAACTGGGCTAACCAGGCCACCGGGTACCCAATATCACCACACTATCCCCCCCCCCCCCACCCCTTTACTTTTAAGAGCTGACCCGGCCCAGCTCTTCCGGTCTCCCAGACCCCCAGGCGCCGCTATCCCGTGTTCACCGAAATATCCTCATTGCCAATGAAGTAAATCAAGGTGAAGAAGTTTGGCTGCTACGGGACTCGAACCCGGGACCCCTCGTACAGAGGGCAAGTTCTCTACCAAGTGAGATAACAGGGCTACAGGGTACCCAATATCACCATAGAAACTATCAATATTGTGTATCTGACACGATCGCTGAGCGAAATTTACGCACGGAATAGTAAAAAGGTATGTTAAAACACTCCGGAAAAACAAGTGTATATGATGATTCTTGCCTTCCCTTTACTATATACATTTATTTCACACCTCTGAAATTCTAGCCAATCTCTTTCAGTCTTTTTATGTGACATTCCAATATTTTCACTATTGTACTGAAGACGGTGACTTAATACTTACGTGTATGTGTGTGTAGTTCACAGTGACATAGTTTCAGGGTAAGGTCAGTGCTGGTTCTGTTAAAGTTTCATGAAGATCGGACAAGGTAATGCTGAATATAACAAAAGGTTTATCCCCCCACCCCCAACGCCGAAACTTAAACAAGAAGGTTAACTTAACGCACATGTTGGAGAAAGTAAGTCACAGTGACCTAGTTTTCAGGATAAGGTCAGTGCTTGATGAGAGAAAGGTGCTATTAAAGTTTGATGAAGATCCGACATGGTAATGCTGAATATAACAAAAGGTTTATCCCCCCCGCATCCCACGCCGAAACTTAAACAAAAAGGTTAACGTAACGCATATTTTGGAGAAAGTAGGTCGAGGAAGGTGCTGTTTAAGTTTGATGAAGATCTGACATGGTAATGCTGAATACAACGAAAAGTTTATCCCGCCACCCCCACTCCCCCCCCCCCCCCACCCCCACCCAACCCCCACGCCCAAACTTAAACAAAAAGGTTAACGTAAGGCATATTTTGAAGAAAGTAGGTCACAGTGACCTAGTTTTCAGGGTAAGGTCAGTGCTTGATGAGAGGAAGGTGCTGTTAATGTTTGATGAAGATCGGACATGACAATGCCGAGACATAGAAAACACAAAATGTGGACGCCCTCAGCCCTCCCGGTTTACGTCAATCTATAAGCCGACCCGCCCGCCCAGCCGCCCGCCCCGCCCGCCCGCCCGCCCGGTTTACGACAATCTACAAGCCGATTTTTTTCTCAAAAAAAAACCCCTTCTAAAAACAATTCACGTACTTGTTGTTCTCAATGTCTTATCAATCTCTGCTGCTATTCTGTTATTACGCCGCTCGACTGTTACTCGGATGATCAGCGTGGTTAATGATTTATGATAAATTTGCCATTTATTACCGACGTTTAAAACCGCATAAACGCCGAAAACAATTCGACTCAGTTTAGTTCTTTAATTTCTCAATTCATTATTTTCCCGTCGCTATAGTACCGACACAAATGTGCCCTGGGAGCATGATAAATAAATAAAAGGGTGCAAGTTAGTGTACAGGGTGCAAGGGAGACAACTACGGTCGGTGTACAGGGTGCAAGGAAGACAACTACGGTCGGTGTACAGGGTGAAGGGAGACAACTACGGTCGGTGTACAGGGTGCAAGAGAGACAACTACGGCCGCTGTACAGGGTGCAAGAGAGACAAACTACGTTCGGTGTACAGGGTGCAAGAGAGACAACTACGGTTAGAGTATTTTCAGACACGGGAATGACCACTCTTGATGCATGCGCAGTACCTGACATTACGTGGTCCAAGTATTAACTTTCACCCCTTCTCCAATAAGTGAAAACACGGCTGACTGAAGTATGAAATAAAACCTTAACTTTAGCTTAAAATGATTGCATATTGTAAAATTAAAACATTTAATAGGTAAATTTAAACAAGTTATCGCATCTTTTTCAGTAAAAAATGTTTTTAAACCGGTTTATTGTTGAAATATCCGTTAAAAAATCCTATATAGGCTTTCCCATCGCTTAATGGAATTAAGGCGGGACCACGTAATGGACCCTATGATGACGCCTACCTAAAGCCCATTGGGACGGTGGCGTTTGATGTTTGTCCATGATCTTTCTTGTCGTGCCCTTAATGGTTTATTCTCTTACTGCTCTGGCTTCTGCAAAGTCATTGAGTACCTTCATTGTGGCTTTCTAGGCTATTGTTTTTTTTTGTATTATATTTACACGAGCATATTTGTGTTTTACTTATATTGCCTATTGATGCTGCCTTGTTGGTTAGAGATTAGATCATGGCGAGGATTTCTTTATTTACACTGTCCTGTTTTAATGGGATGACAGTAGGGTAAGTGTGAGGTTTGGTGCACCCTAGAACCGGTTTAAACCCCCAATGGCCTACTTTGCCACTGACCGTTCCAAGGCGGTAGCCCTATTGTCAACCCTTTTTGTGTTTGTGATGTCGTTTGCATTTATTATTGCTTTTGCCTTCTTGTTTGTCTGTTTGCGTGTTTGTTTCTGTATTTTGTGGTTTACTGTCCTCCTTGAATGCTACTTTCCCTGTCCGATCTTTTTATATTTCTTTTGCATATACTATTTGTTCTATAGCATACCTTCTTATCCTTTTAAAAAAAACACCCACAAAAAACAACAACACAGTAGTCTTCAAACATTATAGTACTATGGAATAATGCCTAGCATTATACCAATGATTATATATTGAAGGGAAAAAGAAACGCAACTCGGGAATTTCCGCTATATATTGTATATACTGTAAACTTAATTCCACATAATATTCCAATGAAATCCCAAGATGTTTTGTAAAAAAAAAACAAGTTGCAGTTAGTTAGAGAAAGGACACATCTGTGATGTTGTAGACGTTTTAATCACAGTACATGAAAAACTGAGCCAGTTCAGTATTGAGAGTACTGTATTTAACGTGAAGAGTTTGCAAAATGTTGCATCCTCAGTTTGCTCACATGCTCGAGCCAAATGCGTACTCTGTCTATAATGAAACTTTGCAGGAATACTATTTGCTGTGTTATGTGTTGTTTTAGTCTTTTTTCCGAAAGTAAAGTGCCATGTACCATTCGATTAACAGCAGCAGCATATTGTATATACAATATATAGCGGAAATTCCCGATATATAGCGGAAATTCCCGAGTTGCGTTTCTTTTCCTTTCAGCATAGTTTCGAAGGTCTATCGAAAAATCAATTCACTGTAATGTTTTCTTTCATTAGCCTAGGAAACAATAACCATTACATTACGAGTTGCAGCAGTTTATATTGATTTTAAAGAATATAATAACTAGCAACACAAGCCTGGTTCAGCCACTGTTACCGAGAACATCTATGTAGTCAAAACTGTAAAACAGAGCCTGCCACTTAATCGTGTTACACTGGGGTATGAAATAAAACCTTAATTTCGGTTTAAAACGTGTGCATATTGTAAAATTAAAACATTTAATAGGTATTTTTCAACAAGTTATCACGTTTTCTGATTAAAATAATGTTTTCCTGCTAATATAAGCTTTCTTTTTAATGGAATTAAGGCGGCACCACGTAATGGAGTGAAAAGATAGTTGTAAACTTTCAAGAGTGTCCAAGAAAATCCTGTGGCACCCATTCATGTTTATGCTTGTGCGTTGCTGTTTTCCAGCACCTTGTGTTGGCATGGACTGCCTGCAAGAGATCCTGATGCACAATGACGAGAAGTTGGACGAAGAACAAAAATCAGAAGATCAGTAATTGCGATTTAAAGCTGCACTACAAACGGGGAAACAGAAAGTGACCCTAAAGATGCAGCTAAAGAATTCCACGGTGCACTTATGCACGAGGACGAGGAAACGGGCACCATGATGAAATAGTAAGATATTGCCGGAAATTAAACTGAAGCTGGGCAAAAAAAAAGGCGTTTTAATGCATGGCGATGCTTGTAAAGGTCGTGCTCACGAAGAAAATAAATCAAAGATGAAGATAAGGTTGTCGGTCCCAGTCGAGACCTTCATGGCATTCTGATGTATGACGATTCGGAATTAGGTCATTTTCATCCCAGGCCATGATCATTGCAGAGGAGTGTACATATACAAATTGTTGCAGCATAAATCCATAAAAACATACTTTATAATTCTATGTCAGAGAGACCCAATTTTTTTGTTCACATATCCCATAAACACATTAACAAAGGTTATTTCCAGCCGCTCCAGAGAGTTGGGAAGGATATGTTTTTTATGTTTGAATTTTTCAACGTGATCGTCGGATATATTGGACCGCCTTGTTTACGTTTGACCTTTGATCTCATTGTGTGACCTTGGCCTTTAAGATACGGGCCTGATTCCTGAGCGTATCACATCTCCTCAGTATGATTAACATGTAATTGAAGATTCGTGAAACTCACTTCATTACTTGTAAAGTTATGGTCGTGACCCAAAAATCTCATCTGAACGTTGACATGTGACCTAGACCTTTGAGGTACGTACCTGATTATTGCGCGTGACACACTCCCATTCCTATGAAGTTTGATTAGTTGTTTTGATTCATTGGTTGGATGGTGTTATGCATCATTTGCAGCACATGTTAGGCTATATATAACTACTATAATACTGGAACGAACCAATACTATACTGAAGCGAAGAAGAAACGTAACTCGGGGAATTTCCGCTATATATCGTATACACTGCACACTTAATTCCACATTATATTCCAAAGAAATCCCAAGATATTTTGTATAAAAAAAGAATTGCAGTTAGTCAGAGAATGGACACAACTGTGATGTTGTAGACATTTTAATCACAGTACACTTTGTAACTAGAAACTCATAAGTGTTGAAGTTCCTCTTTGAAAAATTGAGCCAATTGCAGCACTGTATTTAACGTAAAGAGTTTGCAAAATTTTGCATCCTAATTTTGCTCATATGCTTGAGCCAAACTCGTACTCTTGTCAATGATGAAAATTTGAAGGATACTATTTGCTATGTTGTTTTAGCCTTTTTTCCTGCAGGAAAGGTCTTAAGTAACCATGTACCATTCGATTAACAGCAGCATATTGTACATGCAATATATAGCGGTAATTCGCGAGTTGCGTTTCTTTTTTCGTTTCAGTATATATATATATATATATACCTTCTGCATTCATAAGAGGGGATACTTTCTCACAAGTAGAGCTGCCAGTGAGATTCAAACCTGCAGCGGTAGAGGCAAGATAGTTTCAAACACTGAGTATTTGCCATCCCGACCACTGTTTGGTGGCTTTTGAAGTTATGACTGGGTGATGTATAGTGGTTTTGAAGTTATGACTGGGTGCTGTATAGTGGTTTTGAAGTTATGACTGGATGCTGTATAGTGGTTTTGAAGTTATGACTGGGTGCTGTATAGTGGTTTTGAAGTTATGACTGGGTGCTGTATAGTGGTTTTGAAGTTATGACTGGGTGCTGTATAGTGGTTTTGAAGTTATGACTGGGTGCTGTATAGCAGTTTTGAAGTTATGACTGGGTGCTGTATAGTGGTTTTGAAGTTATGACTGGGTGCTGTATAGTGGTTTGTGATGTAACATGTCACGACACGTGAGGACTAACAAACAAACCGACAAAACAACATTTTGTTTTATGCACAAGAAAATCAGTACAACCAATGGATGATCCCTGAAATGTATCCTCAGCTTATCGTATACCCCTTATTCAAGTTACAGTCCCATAAGTAGTTTTTGAGTTATGCTCGGACAAGAATTATAACAGTGATGTAAGGAATATACTTCATTATAAATATACAAGTATACAACTTCAAAGGGCAATAACTCTAATTTGAATAAGCATAGAGTTATGGTTGTTGTGAATTGAATTGAATTGGGGTTTTAAGGCGCACCAACACATGAAAAGGTTATATGGCGCCTAACAGGCATGAACATGCCAGGCTCATCTTCCATGTACATTGAGATAAAAGATGAAAAATGGGCCTAGAACCTTCTCACCCTGAACTGCAGAGTTGCTGCAAATTCTATCGTAGAAACTCCATTTACGCTGGAGCCACGTTATTGTTTTTCTGCACTGCTCTTTTGATGCTAGCCAGATAGCACCTGAAACAATGCAGGGATCATGATGGTTGTTGTGAGTGGGACTTTCTCTTATTGCCCTGTACTTTTCTGTGTGAAGTTTCATTGCAGTCCCATTAGAAGAAGTGTTCGAGTTATGCTCTGGTATGAAATTACAAAGGGCAATAACTCTAAATTAAATGAAGACAGACTTATGGTTCTTGTGCTCTGTACTTTTTCTGTCAGTGTGTGAAGTTTCACTGCAGTGCCGTTAGTAGCTTTTTTTTGAGTTATGTGCCGGACACGAATTATAACATTACAAAGGACAGTAACTCTAATCTATCATTGTGTAAAGTTTCATTGCAGATGTGCTGGACAATAATTATAAGTATAACATTACATAGGACAATAACTCTAAATCGAATGAAAATAAGAGTTATGTTTCTTGTGCTCTGCACTTCCTTTCATTGCCGTCTATCATTGTGTAAAGTTTCATTGCAGATGTGCTGGACAAGACATTACGAAGGACAATAACTCTATATAGTTATGGTTCTTGTGCTCTGTTCTTCCTTTCATTGCCCTCTATCATTGTGTAAAGTTTCATTGCAGACCCTTTAGTAGTTTTTGAGTTACACTCACGATAATAGTTATAACATTACAAACGGCAAATAATTTGATATGCACTTCCTCTCATTGCCCTCTATCATTGTGTAAAGTATCAATGCAGTCCCATAGGAAGTTTTGAAATTGTGCTCCACGCAAGAATAGAATGGACGAACAAAGCGGCGACTAGATGCTCCGCTGAAAATTCTGTGTTTTATGAAAGAAAGTCAATGCTAACATGAATGTAAGAAAAAAGAACAAAAAAAACAAACATGAAATGAATGAATTTATATGACAGTGGATACTTATAACAATAACAAGTAACACATATTTTTGCTTCATATTTAAATTGTAGAAGAAATAATATAATTTATTTTATGATAAGCGAACGTTTACATTTAGGTGGATGATGCATATTGGCTCCATATGTATACTTTTACCTACATGTTTTGTCCAAGCATGAACTTAAATCATAAAATAATTCTTACACATTTACAAACAAATAATAAAACATTCAAGAACATTTACAGGTGTATGATTATCTCCGGTATTTTACAAGTAATTGTAACTTTTCTACTATTCTGACCCATCCTGAATCTTGCTTGAAGTTGATTTTCATTGATGGCCTAGCTGATCACAGAACTAATAACAAATAGACACTATGAAAATTATCCAAATTTCAGTGGCAGAGTGCGAAAATTTCACAAAATATTTCCCAACTTTAAACACAATTATTATGAAGAGTTTTATATATACAAGTTTCATTCATGCCAAATCCCATCACAAATTTAATTTTCTTTCCAATGAAATTATTTCGCTTTCTCTTATATTTAGAGCAAAAAAATGAGTTTGACGGAAACTTTGACTATGTCAAAACCTTATTTTTTAAGAGAAAAGCGAAAAATGATGACATTTTTAACTTTAAACATCTTTTTATAAGTTTCATTGCAGTCCCATTAGAAGAAGTGTTCAAGTTATGCTCGGGTATGAAATTACAAAGGGCAATAACTCTAATTTAAATGAAGACTTATGGTTCTTGTGCTCTGTACTTTCTCTATCAGTGTGTGAAGTTTCACTGCAGTGCCATTAGTAGCTTTTGAGTTATGTGCCAGACAAGAATTATAAGTATAACATTACGAAGGGCAATAACTCTAATATGAATGAAAATAAGAGTTATGGTTCTTGTGCTCTGCACTTCCTTTCATTGCCCTCTATCATTGTGTAAAGTTTCATTGCAGATGTGCTGGACAAGAATTATAAGTATAACATTACGAAGGACAATAACTCTAAATTGAATGAAAATAGAGTTATGGTTCTTGTGCTCTGTACTTCCTTTCATTGCCCTCTATCATTGTGTAAAGTGTCATTGCAGACCATTTAGTAGTTTTTGAGTTACACTCACGATAATAATTATAACATTACAAACGGCAAATAATTTGATATGCACTTCCTCTCATTGCCCTCTATCATTGTGTAAAGTATCATTGCAGTCCCATGTAGGAAGTTTTGAAATTATGCTCCACGCAAGAATAGGATGGATGAACAAAGCGGCGACTAGATGCTCCGCTGAAAATTCTGTGTTTTATGAAAGAGTCAATGCTAACATAAATGTAAGAAAAAAGAACAAAAAACAAACATGAAATGAATGAATTTATATGACAGTGGATACTTATAACAATAACAATTAACACATATGTTTGCTTCATATTTAAATTGTAGAAGAAATAATATAATATATATATATATACATATATACATGTATGTGCAATTTTCACATTTAGGTATAAAAATAAGAGTTCTGAACAGTGCTCTACTGAACATACCAAGTGTAGAACATACGTCAAACGTTTACATTTATGTGTATACTTATATCTAAGTGTTTTGTCCAAGCATGAACTTAAATCATCAAATAATTCTTACACATTTACAAACAAATAATAATAATAAATTCAAGAACATTTACACGTTGATGATTATCTCCAGTGTTTTTTTTACAGGCATAGCAATTGTACCCAACTTTCTACTATTAATGACCCATCCTGAACCTTACTTGAAGTTGATTTTCATTTATGGCCTGATAGACCACTGCAGTGATGTTCCAGAGATGAGGAATAATAATGTCAGGGCTGCCAAAACATTTGAACTCAAAATCCTGAGATTTTTAAAAAATAATAATATTTAAAGCATGTGAAGAAATGGAAATATGGGCATGTGACTAGATTAATTTTTTTACTATTTTTTTTTAATTCAAATTTAACTTATTTATGCAATTAGTAATGTACTTATGCACTGTCTGATATTTAAAGAAAATAATAAATTAACATGCACAAAAGGTTTTCGATGGATATATAACTACTGCGTAAGTTGAGATCAGATGACAAATGGAGGGGCTAGAGTGCCCACAAGGCAAAATTATGCATTTGTTTGCAAATTCAAGGGCAGATAACTCAGCTGTTAGCAATCGAATCCGGCTGGTTCAAGAACTCATCATGGATATATAACAACTGTGTAAGTTTGGTTAAAATCAGATGCCAAATGGAGGGGCTAGAGTGCCCACAATGCAAAATAATGCATTTTTGTAAATTCAAGGGCCGTTAACCATCGAATCTTGCTACTTCAAGAACTCGTCCAAGATCTTATGGATATATAACTATTGTATATGAAAAATGGAGGGGCTAGAGTGCCCACAAGAAAAAGTTAACGACGGACGGACGGACAGACAGACAGACAGACAGACAGACAAACAGACAGATGTGTCGAGCCATTAAAAAAGCCAGAGATATTTTCACATGTGCGTACGTCAGTGAAAGAACTTATTAAGTTTTCAACAAATATATTCAGTCATTTATTAGACGGATGACCCCAACTGAGCTGACACTAGTACAGGACCAGTGCAGCAACTAACTGACAAATTGTGAAAATATAGCTGTTAAATCATGATCATTTAAAAAAAAAGAAGATTTGATGGAAATCCGGAGATTGGACACTTAAATCCGGAGATCTGAAGAGCTAATGAAAAACCTGGAGATTCTGGATTTACCTAAGATTAGGCAGGTCTGCAAACTTTTCTATTTTTTTAGATAGTGGGGCCATATTGAATTTTGTAAAAAGCCATATTGAATTTCGTAAAAAGTTCCTTTAGAAATGTTCATATGAAGTTTTATGAACATTCACATATCGGTTTTGGAGGACCAACAATACCATCAAGAAAGTTTACAGAAGATGCACCTGTAAACTAGAGGACCTGTATCGCTCTTCTTGCTAAACTGAATGAACTTGTTAGAGCTTCATTGATATTAAGATTGTGTTTTCATTGATATGAAGATGATTTTAACTAAGTTTGGTAACTAAATATCAGTTGCAAAATTAAGATGCTGTGTTGACAAGCCAAAATACAGGATTTATTTCTTTAAATCAAGAACCTTAATGCTGCTTCCAATAAAGCTGCTTCAAGTTTTTATTAGACTCTGATCAAGTTTGGAAATGATCTGTCATTAAAACGTAACTGATGCTGTCAGCAATCAACACCTAAGGCAATTAGAGAGAATAATTTATCTTAGCATGTCTGTATCACAGTTGGCGCAGTCGAAATTCCGTTCCATACTCTAACTACAGTCCTATGGTATATCACCGTATTTGTATATAAACCATGTAGGCACCCCACAACATGTGAGCTACATTTCGTGTTAATAAGCAGTCTTTATAAACAAAATAAACACCAAGACCAGCCTGGCAAAACATGGTTTTGTGCTCGTCATGTTAAAATGAATGTGAGATTTATCAACCTTTTAACATAAAAGTGCAGTTGGTGGTTAAGTCTATTGATAACCACATAACAATAAGTTTTACGCCATATAATGTCACTTTAAAACAAACGATATAGAAGTCAATAAGTCGCCATCACTTACACTTTAAAACAAACGAAATAGAAGTCAATAAGTCGCCATCACTAACACTTTAAAACAAACGAAATAGAAATCAATAAGTCGCCATCACTAACTCTTTAAAACAAACAATATATAGAAGTCAATATTTTATTCAAAGATTTGTACTGTCTTATGGTCTTATGAAGATGCAGCTCCTGATGCGAGTTTGGCAGACGGGTTTTAAGCCATGGGCTAGAGGGCTTCTTGCCATCCCTACCCATGAACTATTTTAGTCATTAAATCCAATTAGGAACAGCGATGATCCCTGTGCTCTCCCCCACCTGCTCACTTCTAAAATTCGTAAAGTATAGGTTAAAACTATGCTGCCAGATTTTAGGAGGAGGTGAGCCAGGTCTGCCACCTCTGTCTACACCCTTGATGATGGATGTGTTACATATGAAATCAATCTTGAAGCAGGTCAATTGCAGAATCTAAGGAGAATCCAACTTGTCGCAATATTTCTATCAGCTCTGAATCTGAATACTGGGGGAAAATGGCAGCTAACGCTTCAAGTCGCTGCATCTCGTCTGATGTCAGATCGTCATCGGCCGAACACTCCTCTTCAAACCGCATGGGTACACTGTCACGTGACTCATAACCTGAAGCGGAAGCTCCCTGTGGTTGCAGGTGTTCCTGTTCTGGTTCCATATATCTGTGTGTTTCAGATCTGGATGGAGTCTGTGTTACAGAAGTGTTTGCTGCATTAACACCTGCTCCAAAAGAATAAAGAAGAAACAGGATAAGAAAGAGAAAATAAACCGAATATAAAAATAAATTATCGCTTTCACTAGCAAAATTGAGTGGCATTCTTTCATGTTTTCTTGATAAACTAAAAGTGTGTCTGTTGGCATGATAGTCCATGTTGAAAGCTATAAACTGAAATAAGGTCGCCATTTAATAAAATACAGAAAACCTGGGCCCTGTTTTATTAAACATCTTACGATAAGTCTCAGATTTTAAGAGTGTTCACTTTTTTCACCTAAGCATTCAATGTAAACAATTATGTGTGCACGTAGTACAGAAATATCACATGTATAAGAAAACGAAATGAAATCACGTTTATTTGAAAAGTGTAATTAATAGTGAAGCATTTAAGAAATCGATTTACGATCAAAATGGTCGTAAGTTGTTTCATAAAATGGGCCCCAGACTAATATCTAATGCAGAGTTACTTACTTTATACTTAAGACGTGTTATTGAACTGTAGGTAAACAATAACTTTGAGAAGTTTAGAAGAATTCCAGGCAAGATTTCATTACATAAGAATCACTGAAGGTCGACCGAAAATCAATGGACCAGGAAAGTGCAATGATATGCACAACTTGACTTCATATCCTTGCAAGTATTACAAAAATCTGTTGAGAAGTTTGCAAATGATACAAACAATATTTAACGCTTATAAAAAATTTAAAAGGCCATAACTGTGCCAAAAGTCAATGAACCCAAACTGCGCAGCAATGTGCGTAACAAGACTGCATACTAATACTTCCTACCAAGTTTCATCAAAATCAGTTGAGAGATTCAGGAGGGGTAGTCTGAACAAGATATTGTGATTAAGTACCAAAGTGTCACATACGGACAGACAGGAGCAACACTATACGCTCACTTAGTCTTGTTCATTTTTTACATTTGATTTTAAAGATGAATGGCCACCCTTTTTGTAGTATTATCAATTAACAAATTCAACTCTTAAATATCATATAAACATTTCTTGATAGTCTCGGAGAGAACATATATTGAAAACTGCTACTAAGTCGTATGTAAATATAAGTATTATTTGCAGGATGTAGATACTTCTTTTACCTCTGCGTGACTGCACGGGGAAATGAGGTAAATCTGAATTGTAAAGCTGCACAACTATTGCCAGATAATTGATAAATACATTTACCTGTGGATTAATTTACCTGTTCAAAGTTTTCAAGTCACAAATAAAATCTTATTCTCGCTTTTCACAGATATTGTGTATATTGTTGTGTATTGATTTAGATTTAAATAAACATAAACATGTACATGAAACAAAACATGGACGGAGAACATTAAATACAAACGTTTTGACCCTTTGTGAAGAAAAAAAAATTGAAACCAGAAACACGTGCGTTTTTTATTATTTGTGTGCTTGACAATCCAAATTTAGTTTGTCGATATATTGATGAAGTTTTCTTCTTTTTTTATTTAGAACTTTATAAAATTGTGCATTGGCTTCCTGTCATTCTGTCTGTGTCAGCCAATCAGAAAGCATGCAAGAAATACTCTGTAAGATGGCTGTAGATTCAAAAAAAATAATTAAGAAATCTTCCAGACATTTGTTTTAAAAATAAGCACGTGTCGCAGATGATCTAGACCCACAACTTATGGGTATATAATTTTCGTCTTTTAATAGATGGCCCTATATTGATCACCTGAGTACTGGCCCATTATCAAACTTCTTCGAAATCTCATGGTCATATACAATCTGTGCAAGTTTGGTTAAGATAGTTCAAGAAATGTGGCCTCTGTTGTGTTAAAAACATTGATATAAAGACACTGACAAAGTTTGGTAAAGAGCAAATACAAAATGAAGGTGCAAGAGTGTAACCCCTGGGGCATGGCCAAATGTGACCCCAGGGCTACATTTAATATATGAGAGCTGTGTGCCTTGTGGTTTCAGAGAAGGAGATCTTTTAAGTTTTTCCCTATACAAGTCTATGTAAAACATGTGACTCCTGGGGCAATGCCAAATGTGACCCCACGGTCACCATTTGAATAAACTTGGCAAAGGACCATAAGCTTATAGCAAATGTAAAATATTAAACCTCTGACTCTTGTAGTTTCAGAAGAAGATTTTTTAATTTGTTTTACAATATAAATCTATGTAAAACTGTGACGCCCAGGACGGGGCCAAATTTGACGCCAGGGTCACCATTTGAACAAACTTGGAGGAGGACCATAATCTTATAGCAAATGCAAAATATTACACCTCTGGCTCTTGCAGTTTAAGAGAAGATTTTTTAAGTTTTTCCCTATACAAGTCTATGTAAAACTGTGACCCCCAGGGCAGGACCAAATGTGACTCCAGGGTCACCATTTGAACAAAGGACCATAATCATAGTAAATGCAACATATTAAATCTCTGGCTCTTGTAGTTTCAGAGAAGACATTTTTTTTCTTTCTATATAAGTCTATGTAAAACTGTGACCCCGGGGCGGGGCCAAATTTGACACCAGGGTCACCATTTGAACAAACTTGGTAGAGGACCATAAGCTTATAGCAAATGAAAAATATTAAACATCTGGCTCAAGCAATTTCAGAGAAGAAGATTTTTTATTTGTTTTCCTACATAAGCCTATATAAAACTGTGACCCCCGGGGCGGGTCCAAATTTGACCCCAAGGTCACCATTTGAACAAACTTAGTAGAGGACCATAAGGTGATGCTACATGTTATACATGAAAGCTCTGTGCCTTGTGGTTTCAGAGTAGAAGATTTGTAAAAAATAATTCCTATATAAGTCTATGAAAAACATGCAAAATCCCAATATACAAACTTTGGACACCCCGGGAACTTCATTTGAATAAACTTGATAGTCTAGACGTTGGCGATCATTTTAAAAGAAAAACTGTCGAAATCTGTCCAGCGGTTCTTTTTTTAAGGTTTCGACCATATATGGTAATAGCGGCCATCTTGGATGTCGCCCCGACCTAATTTTAACAAATCCAAAAAGCATTTATCTCAGGATCATCCATGTGAAGTTTGGTCAAAATTGGCCAAGCGGTTTCTGAGAAGAAGTCGTTTTAAACAAAAGTTAACGACGACGATGGACGGACGGACTGACGGTGGACGAAGAGTGATCCCAATTGATCACCTAAAGCCTTCGTATGTCAATACTGATGTCAATATTTTCTTTAAGCAAAAGTTAACGATGACGATGGACTGACGGTGGACGAAGAGTGATCCCAATAGATCACCTAAAGCCTTCGTATGTCAATACTGATGTCAATATTTTCTTTACTTCTTGTGCTAGTTTCTTCACATACATGCTACTGGTTTCTTAAAGGGACTTGAGGCAGTCTAGAAGAGTAATTGGTGCCATACATACTAGAGAAAACCCCTCATAATGTGCTTTAGTCTTGAGGCAGTCTAGAAGAGTAATTGGTGCCATACATACAAGAGAAAACCCTCATAATGTGCTTCAGTCTTGAGGCAGTCTAGACGAGTAATTGGTGCCATACATACTAGAGAAAACCCTCACAATGTGCTTCAGTCTTGAGGCAGTCACGAAGAGTAATTGGTGCCATACATACTAGAGAAAACCCTCATAATGTGCTTCAGTCTTGAGGCAGTCTAGAAGAGTAATTGGTGCCATACATACTAGAGAAAACCCTCATAATGTGCTTCAGTCTTGAGGCAGTCTAGGAGAGCAATTGGTGCCATACATACAAGAGAAAACCCTCATAATGTGCTTCAGTCTTGAGGCAGTCTAGAAGAGTAATTGGTGCCATACATACTAGAGAAAACCCTCATAATGTGCTTCAGTCTTGAGGCAGTCTAGGAGAGTAATTGGTGCCATACATACAAGAGAAAACCCTCATAATGTGCTTCAGTCTTGAGGCAGTCTAGAAGAGTAATTGGTGCCATACATACAAGAGAAAACCCTCATAATGTGCTTCAGTCTTGAGGCAGTCTAGGAGAGTAATTGGTGCCATACATACTAGAGAAAACCCTCATAATGTGCTTCAGTCTTGAGGCAGTCTAGAAGAGTAATTGGTGCCATACATACAAGAGAAAACCCTCATAATGTGCTTCAGTCCCGTTTGAAAAGTAGACATGAATTACATAAGCCACAATGAGGTTGGTTCAGTGAGTCTTAATGAAAATGTTTGGACTGGAAAAAATGAGTGTATTTTGGTTGTTAAATCATCGATATCAATTGATATGGGGTTCATATTGCTAGCAGTTGTACATGCAGATCACAAAACAATAGTGCATTGTAGCCTTAACAAATTGTATGAATTAATATTAATGGTTTATGCACCAGCCAAATTTTTCCAACCAAACTGTCATTAAAGGGGTTGATGCACTATTTTCGAACACGATTTATTTAAAAGAAATCTGAAAAACTTGAAAAAAGCTGGAAGAATTATCAAAATGCCATAAAAAATAAAGGAGATCTGACCTATTCAAAATTTGCAAAGAACATAAATGGAGGCAGCCATCTTGGAACGATGACGTCATCGCGCCTTTTTACCGTATATGGCATATTGACAAAATACATTTTAAAGCAAAGAAAATCACTGCAAATTGATTAAGAGTAAATATACAGATGTAAAATGTACAAGCTGTATATGCATTGATTTTCTTTGCTTTAGCCGACATTTTGTCAATATGCCATATTATATGGTAGAAAGGCCAATGATGTCATCTTTCCAAGATGGCCACTTCCATTTATGGTTTCTTGCAATTTGTCAATAGGTCATATCTCCTTTCGTTTTCATGGCATTTTGATATTTCTTTCAGTTTTTTTCAAGTTTTAAAAGCCCTTAAAATAAACATTGTTTAAAAATAGTGCTATGATAAATAGTGCTTTACTATAATAAACTAAATTCTGTTGTGTACATGCATATACAACGGAAACACATTATGAAGGTTTTACTCGTACTTGGATTTGTCACCCATTATTCTTCAAGATCACATGTACTCCCTTTAAGAATACATGCCATAGAATTCAAGTCATAAAGAAACTATAGTTATCTCCCTTTATTCAGGCTGATATTAACCCTTAACCCGCTAAGCACAATTATAATAGCATTTGCATCCATTGTTAACCCAGAACAGCCTGCGAGTAACTTTTTCCCCCAAAATACCCCATAAATGAAATGGTCCCATGGGACCAATGGGAGTACATCAGGATTTTTCAAGAAACATCTTAAATTACAAAAATGTTCCAATTCATGATAAAACACTTATATCAATCAAAATATGATGTTAGAACCATTTTTCTAATGTCTAAATGTTGCATACACCATATAGCACCATATAGCTATGACGGAATCTGACGTAAAATGCTGAAATTAACCCTGGTGCGTCACCTAGGATAGCACGTATTACTGTGCAGAATGAATTTCTTTGCAAATAAGGGGTCATTTTTAGGCTCATTCATTATGTTTAGGCCCTTTAGAATAGAACATATCATTATTTGTCAATTTTAAGTCATACCCCTAAACCACTATTAAAAGCCTGATGAAAGAACAGTCCATTACATATATGTAGTGGGTTAAAGTAAAATGTTAACTGTATACCTTCTGTCCTGTGTTTCGCTTTGTTTTCAAATCGCCTCAGAAATGACTCATTGGTTCTGAAACAGTAAAATAAAATTATAATATGTTATATTTTATGTTTAGCAGCGAAATAGTGGATTTTAGCAATGAAATAAAAGTGGTATTTCATACGTGTGAAATATAGTTTTACTTTTTCATTGCCGGAAATACTTTTTTTTCAATATCAAAAACAATTTTTTTTTTATTTATTTAGAAAATAACTTATCAATCGACTGTAAATGGTCTAAGAAAATGAGGTATAGTTTTTGTTTTTAAAACTGGTCAAGTATTTCAGAATTGTTGTCATTTACAATGAAAAATGTCAGTTAGAGTGTAATTGGTCATTTTTTCCAAAAACTGTTGTTTTTTTCGAAAGTTGCTATAAAAGTTATATCATTGGATTGGAAATAACTTAACTAAGAAAATGAGTCGTAGATTATTGAAATCGGTTAAGTAGCTTAAAAGTTATGGGTAATTAAAAACAGCAATTTTATCATGCTAAGCCAATGACGTCGTCAATTTTTATTTATTTTTCTGCATACTACCGGTAAGTACACTTTTATTATAACGCATAAACTATAAAGAAAATGTGTTGTTTTGTTGTGAATAACAGATTTTGTTTCATCTTGAAGTGATCAAACTTCAATATTTTCACTCATGCTTCGCATTTGTGAAACTATGAAGTTTTCACACTTCTCGATGAAATTAATAAAATAGCATGCAATTGGTTACTGTTGTCTGCTTGGATCCGTAACCAATTGCATGCTATTTTATTAATTATATGTATTCAGATTATTACTGTTATAATAACTAAAATAATGCATAATACTAATAAAGCATGTATTATAATTATTATCACTACTTTGTTATTATTATAATTATTATTTTCCCACGGACTTACAAACTTCATCATTACCTAATCCATAGACATAGATAAGTCATTGATGTCTATGACGAATCGTAGGATTCAATACATTTCCGCTGATTTCTCTCGTCTATAAAACAATCACAAATAAACTCGCTTTATACCAAACACATTTCTTTATTTCATAATTAGCCGTCAATAAAACACACAATAGAAGTTTTGCAGTTTTGCTTATTGACGACCGCCGCAAAGATTCTTTACAACTGTGCCGATGTCAATCATATAATTATACACAGCCTTTTAAATTTATTTATCGCAGGAGAAATCAGTTTCAAAGTATTTTTAATTATTCACCAAACGGAAAAATACAACGGCTTTGATTGGTTTACTTAAATAGAATGCGCACATGATCCCCACATGATCTAATCACATGATCGCCTAATGAACAAACGTGGCGGTTATATTCACATCACGCTTCAGGCAAGCCGATAATGATCGATAATTAGACTATTGCCCAGATTAGATGATTCGGGTTGTTATTTAATGGTATGGAATTAAATACGGTACTTGTGAAACTCGCGCTGATTGTGTATTTTAGAGGGTTTTGTTATGAGGTTAATCACATTTGAAATTGACCCGAAAATGACGGCGACACAAATTTTGCCCCACATGGATAAAAAAGCGCTTGGCCAAATCATAGCAAAGTTTTAAACAACTCCGCCTAATCGCGTGACCCCTGTGATGGTGCTTATTTGGTATAGTAAAAAACGGTTCACTCATTTGCAACTGGAGTAACATTCTTTGGATAAAATAAAACTCACCGCCTCCTTTGCTGATCCCATCTGCTCTCTTTGTCTTTCTCTTCATTTATCTTTCTCTGTTCATTCTGTAAGGCCTGTTATAATACATGTACCATGTAGAAATGCTTTTTCCTTGTCAATGGTCTCAGAGTACATATGAAGTGTGTCAGAATAAAAGACAAGTGTCAGAATGCATATTAAATGTAATTTATGTTAAGTATATTGAGAAAGTTAAGAAAAAATGTTGTTAGAATACATGTCAAGTAAAGGTTTGAAAGCAATACCACTTTTAGAGAAAAATGATGACAACACTGAACAGTGTCTTTTGAAAATCTATTTTTAGCTGTGGTGGCCATCTTGGATTTCTGACCAAGATACATTTTGTTTACAACCAACAAGACACCAAGAGCAATATTCCTGTAAAATTTCAAGGAATTCATTTAGAAATTTTAGAGAACAGTCGCAGCAAAATTTTCTTTTGAAAATCTATTATTAGCTGTGGATACTGGATTTCTGACCGACATGACTTTTCTTTAGAACCTACTAGACATCAAGAGCAACATTCTGTAAAGGTTCAAATAAAAATTTAGAAGTTTCAGAGAAGTAGTTGCTGCAAAGTTGTCTTTTAGAAATCTCTTTTAGTTGTAGTGGCCATCTTTAATTTCTGAACAACCTGAATTTTACTTAGGACCAAGAGCAACATCCCTGTGAAGTTTCATTAAAGTCTATCTAGTAGTTTCAGGGCAGTAGGCACAATGGTATCAGCTCTGCTGATCTCAAAATCTGGGAAACAAATGAAACAAAACAAGTACTGGACAATATCTCTCCTCGCAACCTCATTGTAACATAAATATACTGAATGTTTTTTAACAGCTCAACACATTATATACTGAAGCGAAAAAGAAATGAAACTCAGGAATTTCCGCTGCATATACTGCACACTTAATTCCACATAATATTCCAAAAGAAATCCCAAGATGTGTTGCAATTAGTTAAAGAAAGGACACAACTCTGATGTTGTAGACATTTTAATCACAGTACACCTTTTAACAAGAAATTCATGAACGTTGAAGTTCCTCTTTGGAAAATTGAGCCATTTCAGTACTGTATTTAGCGTAAAGAGTTTGCAAAATATTGCATCCTAAGTTTGCCCACATGCTTGCGCCAAACGCATACTCTGTCAATAATGAAACTTTGAAGGAATACTATTTGCTGTATTTGCTGTGTTATGTGTTGTTGTAGTCCGGTTTTCTTCCGAAAGGAAAGATCTAACATAGCCATGTACCATTCGATTACCAGCAGCACACAATATATAGCGGAAATTTCCAAATTGCGTTTCTTTTTCGCTTCAGTATATGTTATTTAGAGCTGCCCAGAGAGAGGGGAGGGATACATAGGTATCTGGGAACCTGCCCTACCCCTACTACTAAATAAATTCTTTTATTATATACCTATCAAAAATATATACCTAGTGCCTTCATTTTCCTACAATGGAATACAAAAAGCTGTATTACCTCTCGAGGTTTTCTGAATCTGTATCAGTACTCTACTAAAAATAGATTTCTTTTTCACTTTACTAAATACGTCGTGTGATGTCGTCGCCTGCCTGTGTAAACAAACCAGTCTACTGTACGATGCTATAATATTTTACGAGCTGTCCTATAAAGGCATATAATAAAAGGATCATTACTAGAGTAGGTGTTCTGGAAGTTGTATCCCCTCTTGTGGATATGCCATATCTCCTGGATCACACTCAAGACTAAAGCCTCTCGTGAGATCCTGCAGATATGGCATGTTCACTCGAGAAGATACATACTTCCAGATCATGTTACTCTAGTAATGAATTTGATCCTTTTTTAGTTTTTTAACATGCTTTGAAGATACTCTCGAGTGTGAGAGGACACCCTGGTTTACGTCTCCATCCAACGGACAAGGCTGAGGGAAATTGTCTTCCCCAAGAACACACCAATGAAAATCATCGGCAATGGTAGGTAAATCAAGGTGCTAGTTTAAATGATTGATAAACACTTCTAGATTGCCATGAATCCCTTTAATAAATGGGCTATCGCGGAGTCTCACCTTTTTCCTCTGTTCTTCTTTCTTTTTCTGCAACTCCTCCTCCTCTTTTTGTTTCACAAATGATTTCTTTTCTTGCTTTTTCAACTTAAATATAAAACATCAATATGATTGTGTTAATATTACATAATATACCAGATTTCTAAATCTAAGTGTGTATGGTGTATGTGTGCACGGTTTTACAAATAGGGCAGGATCCAGCCTTTAAAAACAAGAGGCCCAAGAGGGCCTGTGGACGCTCTACTTGCTAACGATATAGTTTATGTATAAGGGGCCATAACTCTTTCGAAAATCATATGGAACATGGCAATGATATATGCAACTAGGCTTGCCAGTTGCTACTGATCATCCCTCCCAAGTTTCACTGAAATCCAGCCAAAGGATCAGGAGAACTAGTCTGTACAAAGTTAGTGTATTAAAACCTTTAAGGGGTCATAACTCTGCCAAAATTCATTCAACTGGAACACGGCAACGAAATGCACAACTAGTCTTGGTACTAATCATCCCTGCCAAGATTCGTTAAAAACCAGGGATCAGGAGAATCAGCTGGGACAAAGTTTGTGCATTGAAACCTTAAAAGGGCCAAAAATCATTCAACCAGAACATGGTAATGACAGGTGCAGCTAGGCTTGGTACTGATCATCCCTGCCAAGATTCATTGAAATCCGGCAAGGAGTTCAGAAGAGACTAATCTGGACAAGCTTGTGAATTAAAGCCTTTAAAGGGCCATAACTCTGCCAAAAATCAGGCAACTGGCAATGATATCCAGACTAGGGTTGATACTGATTATCCTGGTCAAGTTTCGTTGAAATCCGGCCAGGGGTTCAAAAGAACTAGCCCAAAAAAGTTTGTGTATCAAAAACCTTTAAAGGGCCATAACTCCGCCGAAATTCTGTAAACCGGAATGCGACGGTGACATGCACAACTAGGCTTGGTGCTGATCATCCCTGCAAAGTTTCGTCGAAATCCAGCCAGGCATTTAGGAGAACTAGCCTGGAAAAAGTTTGTGTATAAAAACCTTAAAAGGGCCATAACTCCGCCAAAAATCTGTAAAACAGAACGCGTAGATGATATGCTCAACTAGGCTTGGTGCTGATCATTCCTACCAAGTTGCGTTGATATCCCGAGAGAGATTTAGCAGGAGAACTAGTCCAGACAAAGTTTGTGTATTAAAACCTTTAAAGTGTCATAACTCTGCCAAATATCAGTCAACTGGAACACGGCGATGATATGCACAACTAGACCTGGAACTGATCAACACTGAAAAGTTAAGCCAGGGGTTCAGGTGAACTAGTCGAGACGATGTTTGTGTATAAAACCTTTAAAGGGCCATAACTCTGCCAAATAAATCCATCTGAACAAGGTGGCGATATGTACAAGTAGGCTTGTAGTGGGGCAGATTGGTTAACAAATTGTGCATTGTTTGACAAAAGCACCAAACCTTGCACATCGCTAGACAATACCATACTGAAAAAAATTGGCTATGGACCCACGCCAGAATTTTCAAAAAGGCCGCCAAATATGTAATAAATAATCAGTTGAACCTATATGTATTAGGTTTTAACAACACATATTATGGCAATCGCAACAAATTCCGCAAAATGATAGACAAAGGGTCATGAAATACAATCTGGGTATATTTTAATTTCAAAATGGCTACCGTTTTCAAAATGGCCACCAAAACCTGTTGAAAATAGTAAAAAGTATAATTTGTTTAATAGTTGTTTGTAAGAAAGTAATTAATATGTCGAATTTGTTCACTCAGTTTTCTTGGCATAGTATTTGTTTGTTAATATTGCAATAAAGAGTTATTTAGAGGAACCCTATGGTTAATGTGTTAAAAGATTTACACTCTACATTTTCTCCAGCCTTTGAAATTTCTGAAGGGTACTAAACTAATTGTCTTATCACAAACTGTCGGTTCATTATAAAATATATTTTTATTAAACCCTAAAATACATTGACTTAAGTTGGTAAACCTTATTTACAAGACAAGACAAAACAAGTAAACAAAACCTAAACGCGAAGACATTTTATGCTAACGGATTAACTGCGTCAAAACTATGTAGTTGCCGAGTTGCAGAGCAGAAATGAAATTGGCCTGAAACCCAGTGTGAAGATCATAATGGCATTTTGCATTGAAACCTTCGTATTTAAAATGGAGGCACTTAAAACAATCTGAGACTTGTTTGAAGACTATAGATGGACCAGTGCCCTTGTGGCAATTTAATTATGACACTGCAGATTTCTTTCTGAAATAAACACATGCATCAGGGAATATTCATCACGTGATTACCATACTTATGATAAACCGGGCTTACAGTTATTTGAAGTGTGAGCAAGGCAAGCCTTAGACCATTGAATATTGCACATGACGATCATAAAGAGAAACCCAAAGTTTGCAATTGCAGAACTGTCCAGTTACACATTAATTCTTAAAATTAGTTATCTCTGTGTGTGAGATAAACTCCATTAGTGTCTCATCAATACCCAACAAACTAACTCACAAGCAGAAATATAAGATTGCGAAAGAAGATGAAGGTGCAGTAGGTGCTGTAAACACATTGCAGCTTCCACATTGGATGATCTCTGAACCAGATATGGTCTGAGTTATCTGTTAATTTCAGTTATTGCAATAATTCATCAGGCGCTGCCTATGAAAGGACCCTAATATTTTCCATCATGAACAAGTTAAAGATGTTCAGAAGACAGTTTGAGTGACACAGTAGAGGAATTAGAAAATGTATTCAAGGACAATATTGAGGATTTACTGGTACTTGACTAACGTTACACAGACGACTCTCGTGTGACAGAAATTGCAACAAATAGGTAAATTATGTAATGCAAAGCACGACACGTTTGTAACAGACCTTATAGATGACATAACCAAGTCTGTCTTTAAACAAATAAACCAGAACATGTTTTCTTTCCTCATGCAGTGGTCACCTACAACAGATGATATAACTTGCTTTCTCTTCTCGCATATATATGTATCATATTAGGTTCCGATTAACGGCAGATCAGGGTGTCTCACCAGTCTTTTCTAACGTTAATTTGGAAAACCTTTTTGGATTTTAATCAGACTATACGAGCTGCCTTAAAAGGCATTTTAATGCTTGCAAAACATTAGTAAGTATGATTAACAAGATCTTTTACACATTGTTGAATGTCACTTGCAGAGGGTTTAGTAGGTGACAGCCATCATGCAAAACAAAATCAAAGCTCTGGCTAACTGGCATAGCAATCGGTTGCGATAGAAGAGAAAATCTAACAACAAGTTCAGTAAAACAGAGATGAAGATGTGCCTTGATCTGACAACAAAACTCTGAGACTGATCTCCATCATTTCGATACAATGTGTGTGTTGCATGTGGCATGTGCCAAACAACTGCTATATACAGTAGACACAGACATTGTAGTACATGTTATAGCAATGGTACAGTAAATACAGTTAGATGAATGAATGAATGGTGTTTTACGGCACGTCGACACATAAATAGGTCATATTGTGCGCAAAAATTGATGAAAAATGAAGAAATGAAGTATTAATTAAAAATTAATGTAAATATATAAAGATAAAACTATTAAAAATAAGGGATGATAAGGTGTAATATAAACTATGTATGTAAATCAACAAATGCCCGTCAATGGGTATATAAACAAGTAAATATATATAAGAACACATTATAATGATTTATATAGTCTGATCTCTTTTAGGAAATCTAAAACAAGACTAAAATCTACAGTATCAAATAACTCTTTCATAGTATTAACATTTTAGTACCTTTGACGCATAGGATCAAAGTCTACACATTCCAATAAGATGTGTTTGACCGTTAACAGTGCAAAGCAGGGTATACATTCTGGTAATTGCTCACCTTGTAATAAATATGAATGAGTATGACGTGTATGCCCTATACAGTTAGATGAGCTATGGGTTAGTTTTAGGAGCTAGGAATCACTTTAGGTTCTTCGTTGCACACTGTATTGCCTATTCATTAGTTCATATAAACCAAGACGAATAGTTGCTTTTCACACTTACTAGATGTAATGAAATATCTTCATTTGCTGAAAATGGTAAAACCCGTGCATGGAAAATCTGGAAATACTATGTTGAGGTTGCACAAGCTTTCCAATTCCAAAAGTTGTGCTTGTTGGAAAATGTATGACAAGAGGAAGTGCATGTTCGACAAGAGGAAGTGCTGTTGATGTCGCAAAGAACTGTTGACATTCAATGGTTCCAAGATACAAGTCCATGTCACCAATTGATGTAGCTCGTTTCAAGCACACCTGCTGAGTTGTTTAATAGGTTGTAGTTGGATATTGTTGGAGTCATGGCCTTTAGGTCCACATGTGAATGCCTACATCCGATGACAGCGGTTGGAAGAGGATATGTTAAAGCCATTCTCGATAACACTACCACAGGCATCAGCGTTTGCAAGGGATTTGTTACATGTAGATGTCAAAGAGACAAGTGTGTAGCAAACAAAGTGTCAAAGCAGGAATGATGTATACAGTCTTTTAAAAATGGGGCGTTGGCTACTGTGACTGTGATTAAGAAAGTTTGTACCATTCAGATCATAGATAGTAAGATTAGATTAAATTTAAAGTTAGCTCTCGTATTGAAAATGTTCAAATGATATGACCACTTATTGCATTTGAGTTTGTGTATATAACAAACTTCTTTTTGATTTTGTTAACTGATAGTGTCTTGTTAATATTGTTTCTTAAATTAACAAATGTAATTTAAGGTCGTAATTAAATCTAATTTCAATAAATCGGAGATGAAAAAAATATTGTTTAAGTATCCTTTCCGATATTTTTTCTCCAAGCATTTAGAAGACTCGGCTAGCTTGATTGTTTATAACATGCGGCATCCCGTTAGTTTTGCTACTTCATATGTATGTTTTAAAACCAGTTTTAATAATTATGTAAATAGTTCATAACAAATTAGTTTTATATATTGCTCTTTGGGGAATATATTGCACCAATTATATATTAAAACTTGTAATAGAATAACCACAAACAATTAAAAAATTCTGCATTCTATTTAAGTATATGCAAGAAGTTTTAAAGTCAAATTGATATTGGATTAATCAATTTGGATGCTTGATAAATAATTCAAGATGGTTGTGTATACCTTTAATAGTGTTTTACCAAGTCACTGGATGTATACTTACGAGTTATTATATACTAAAAGCCGCTAATAAAGATGAGACTGAAACTTAAACACACTTCAGAGGCTAAGGCTAAAGATAACTAAGACAAACTACTCTCAGAGTTGGCATAGTATGTATACATGTGTAAAATCCCTAACCCCTGAAGTATAGTGGTGTATCCAACAACTATTTATTGAAGTATAGAGATACACATAAATATATCAAGACAACTCCTTTGTAAAACACATCAACCATTTTGATTGCTTTCTAAAAAAAAAAGATAAAAAAAAGTTTTTGGTGGCCATTTTGAAGAAAAAAAATGACCCAAATTATATTGCATATTTTATTGTCTATAAATGTCCTGAATTTAGTGTATTTACAATAACAAGTTTTGATGAAACCAATTAATTATGGGCTTTATTAATTCTTTATTGAATATTTGGCAGCCATTTTGAAAATGGCAGTCATTTTTCAAAATCTGAGGTGGGTCCATAGCCAAAAATGTTTAGTAAGATATGTCACCAATCTGCCCCACTATTGGTACTGATCATCCCTGCAAAGTTTCACTGAAATCCGACCAAATGAAGGCCCTTTTGTCTTAATGAGGCCAAAATATAGCATATATCAGAAAATCAAGGGCCATAACTCCAGTGTTAAAGGTTCAATCTTGCTGGTTTTCGAGCTTGTCCGAGCTTTCATTGATATTAACAATCTGGTAAAGTTTGGTAAAGATCGGATGAAAAATAAAGGCTCTATCGTCTTAACGAGGCAAAATATCGCATTTTAACTAAATCAAGGGCCATAACTCCGCTGTTACTTGTACGATCCGGTTGGTATACATACTTGTCCGAGCATTAATTGATAGTAACAATCTGGTAAAGTTTGGCAAAGATAGGATGAAAAATGAAGGCCCTATCTTCTTAACGAGGTAAAAGTTAACGGATGGACTTAACTCGCCATCCCATAAGCTCTACTGACCCTTGCGACACTTATCATATGTTTCAATTTGCAGATCCATAAGTAGTTTTTGACTTATGCTTCGGACAAGAATAACAAGTATAAAATTACAAAGGGCAATAACTCTAAATTGAATGAAGACATAGTTCTGGTTCTTGCACTCTGCACTTTCTCTCATTGCCCTCTACCATTGTGTGATGTTTCATTGCAGTCCCATTAGTAGTTTTGAAGTTATGCTACAGACAAAAGTGGGACGGACGGAAGGACATAAGGACAAAGCGGTGACTATATGCTCCCCCAAAAATTGCAGGGAGCATAAATAAATGACAGCCCCCGAAAACAACAGTCAGTTCATTTATATTGATTATTGTTTTATCTCAGTGGGTCCGCACCCTCTCTCCCCCATATCCAGTCCTCTAGCTCCGCTCCTGGGTCATCCAAATATAAACACGAGGCCCAAGAGGGCCTGTAGACACTCTACTTGTATGATGTAATTCAAATAAACATGACAGAGGCCAACCCAAGAAACATGTTTCCTATATATAACTCTATGTAAACTTTGGGTTAATGTGGCGGCCATTTTGAATAATTTTGATTATTTGACGATAATGAAAAACACAAACTTGATAGAGGCTAACCCAAATGAATTGAATTGAATGTTGTTTAACGGCTCATCAACACAGTATAGGTCATTTAGAGCCGCCCCAGAGAGAGGGGAAGGATACATAGGAATCCGGTTACCTGCCCTACTCTTATTATCAAATAGATTCCTATGGTTCTTTAACCTGCTCGGAGGATAAACCGATACACGGGACAGCACGGTTTACGTCCCCATCCGACGGACGAGGCTAAGGGAAAGTGTCTTGCCCAAGAACACACCGACGGAACTCAGTGACACCACGGAGGATTGAATCCGGGGCCTCCAGGTACAAATCCGCCATGCTACCGACTGCGCCACGCCAGGCTAACCCAAGGAACATGTATATGATATTTCAGTAGAATGGAATCAGTGCTTTCGTCGGAGATGTCGTATGAAATTTACTTAAATTTGACCTAGTTTTAGCCATGGTGGCCATCTTGGATGACTGGCGGCCGCGAAAAACACAAATCTGACAAGGACTATCCCAAATATTATTGTGCTTAAGTTTCATGAAAATCGTTCAGGCTGTTTCAGAGAACATGTAATTTTTAACCTTTTCCTATATAACTCTTTGTAAACTTTGGGTCGCCATGGCGGCCATTTTGATTTATTGACGATAACGAAAAACACAAACTTGATAGAGGCTAACCCAAGGAACATGTATATGATATTTCACAAGAATGGAATAAGTGGTTCCGGAGGAGATGTCGTTTGAAATTTACTTAAATTTGACCTAGCTTTAGCTATGGCGGCCATCTTGGATGACTGGCGGCCGCAAATAACATAAATCTGAGAGGGACTATCCCAAATATCATTGTACTTAAGTTTCATCAAAATCTTTCATGCGGTTTCAGAGAAGATGTAATTTTTAACCTTTTCCTATATAACGCTTATGTAAACTTTGGGTCGCCGAACTTGATAGAGGCTAACCCAAGGAAGTGTATATGATATTTCACAAGAATGGAATAAGCGATTTCGGAGGAGATGTCGTTTGAAATTTCCTTAAATTTGGCATAGTTTTAGCCATGGCGGCCATCTTGGATGACTGGTGGCCGCTAAAAACAAAAATCTGAGAAGGACTATCCCAAATATCATGGTGATTAAGTTTCATCAAAATCCTTCAAGAGGTTTCAGAGAAGATGTCATTTTTAACCTTTTCCTATATAACTCTATGTAAACTTAGGGTCGCCGTGGTGGCCATTTTGATTATTAGACGAAAACAAAAAACACAAACTTGATAGAGGCCAACCCAAGGAACGTGTATATGATATTTTACAAGAATGGAATAAGTGGTTTTGGAGATGTCGTTTGAAATTTCCTTAAATTTGACCTAGTTTTAGCCATGGCGACCACCTTGGATAAGTGGCGGCCGCGAAAAACATAAATCTGAGAGAGACTATCCCAAATATCAATGTGATTAAGTTTCATCAAAATCCTTCAAGCGGTTTCAGAAAAGATGTCATTTTCAACCTTTTTCTATATAACTCTGTAAACTGAGTTGCCGTGGCGGCCATTTTGATTATTTGACGATAACGAAAAACACAAACTTAATAGAGGCCAACCCAAGGAACATGTAAATGATATATCAGTAGAATGGTATAAGTGGTTTCGGAGGAGATGTCGTTTGAAATTTCCTTAAATTTGACCTAGTTTTAGCCATGGCGGCCATCACGGATGACTGGCGGCTGCGAAAAACACAAATCTGAGAGGGACTATCCCAAATATCATTGTGCTCAAATTTCATCAAAATCTTTCATGCGGTTTCAGAGAAGATGTAATTTTTAACCTTTTCCTATATAACTCTTATGTAAACTTTGGGTCGCCGTGGCGGCCATTTTGATTATTTGCGATAACGAAAAACACAAACTTGATAGAGGCTAACCCAAGGAACATGTATATGATATTTCACAAGAAAGAAATAAGTGGTTTTGGAGGAGATGTCGTTTGAAATTTCCTTAAATTTGGCCTAGTTTTAGCCATGGCGGCCATCTTGGATGACTAGTGGCCGCGAAAAACAAAAATCTGAGAAGGACTATCCCAAATATCATGGTGATTAAGTTTCATCAAAATCCTTGAAGAGGTTTCAGAGAAGATGTCATTTTTAACCTTTTCCTTTATAACTCTATGTAAACTTTGAGTCGCCGTGGTGGCCATTTTGATTATTCGACGATAACGAAAAACACAAACTTGATAGAGGCCAACCCAAGGAACATGTATATGATATTTCAGTAGATGGAATAAGTGGTTTCGGGAGGGAGATGTCGTTTGAAATTTCCTTAAATTTGACCTAGTTTTAGCCATGGCGACCATCTTGGATAACTGGCGGCCGCAAAAAAACATAAATCTGAGAGGGGCCCTCCCAAGTAACATTGTGATGAAGTTTCATCAACATCCTTTAAGCGGTTTCAGAGGAGATGTCGATTTTATAAAATTGCTAACAGACGGACGAAAAGTGATCGCATAAGCCCTCCTGGCCTTTGGCCAGTAGAGTTAAAAACTGTACATGCTGGTTTAAAGGCAAGTAGTAATCCTACGATACTTACCAGCTGATGCGTTTTAGTGGGAGCTGTCTGCTTCTGCCTCGCCTCAGCCTGGGACATTGCTCCCCCACCCTGAACATGTAAATAAGTTTTATAGATGTACTTAGACTGGGGGGGGGGGGGGGGGGGGGGGGGGGGGGGGGGGTTTGGCAACATATATGTGTAAAAATTGACTAAAACAACACAGAAATATGTAAAAAAAAAAGTGTGGGGGGGGGGGGGGGGGGGGGGGGGGGGGGGTTTGGCAACATATATGTGTAAAAATTGACTAAAACAACACAGAAATATGTAAAAAAAAAAGTGTGATAGTGGTGGGGGTTGAGGCGGGGGCGGAGGAGGGAGCCCATGCCCCAATATCGGTGAAGTATGAATAAGATGCATAATGCTATAAGAAATCCCAAACCAAAAGTATAGATATATACATTCTTACATGCAAACCTAGATCTGCCATTATTTGCACATTTTATGGGCCATCACAATTTGGGTTCCATGGGAGCCCAGAATTCGCAGAAGACAAAATTACTTACCCAACCCTTTACAACATACTATAAGGAAACCAATTTCCAAATTTAGTTCAGCTAAAACAAGAAATGTAAGAGATATAGACCAGTAAACACAGCTAACACGCAAAATTTGATGTGAAACAGACGCATTTTAAGTTCCATGGGAGCCCAGGGGTTACAGGAACCAAAATTACTTAAGCAGTCCTTAAGATAATGCTATAAGAAAGCTAATGGCCAAATATGGTTGTGCTAGGGTACGAAATGTAAGAGATATAGACTTGTAAACACAGCTTACACGCAAAATTTTATGTGAAATGGGATGCATTTTATGCGCTATCATAATTTGGGTTCCATGGGAGCCCATGGATTACAGGAACCAAAATTGCTTATGCAGCCCTTAAGACAATGCTATAAGGAAGCCCATGGCCAAATTTGCTTGTGCTAGGATAAGAAATGTAAGAGAAATAGACTTGTAAACACAGCTTACACGCAAACCTTGATGTGGGATGCCGACACCAACACCGGGGTGATTACATAAGCTCTCTTATTCTTCGAATAGTCAAGCTAATAAAATGGACATACCTGCAGTTCCAACATAATTAAAGGACTTCGGAGTGTTTTTCTGCTTATGGTTTTCATACAGCTCAGTTTCTTTCTGGGCCACTGAAACACATTGACTCTTACAAATAACCAGTAAATTTAATGCCAAATATATGTTATTTAAAGTTCCTCATCCTGATTTCTGGAAATTATCGCAATAGAAATTAATTGCATATTTATTCTAGTTTTAAAACATGTTCATTATTTTGTTTTCTTAAATAATTCCACTTATACATTTTTAATAAACAGTTAACTGTGTATAAGCTGACACCCTTCAGTAGTGCTGCGCGGTGATATGCACCTCAAAATAATATGTACCGTGATATTTTTTAGCATACCGATTCTGCCGACAGACACACTTCCAATAATATGTGGTGTTCGATTATCGTAATGTGCACACATGTAGTTCTGGGTACCACGCACTCAGACGAGCATGGCCAATTCAAGTGATTGAGAAATGTTAAAAACAAAAGAGCAAAATCAGGTGTTTAGGATCACTTTGGGCTTAAAATGATTAAAAAGGGTGCTGCAATAGTAGGCAATGTTGCAGTTTGTAAAATATGAAATGGTACGGTCTAGTGCTTCTGCAGTACAACACATTTGGTAACCAACCTGGCGTTGAATACAAATTCATAACAGAAAGTAGACACTGTCAACATCAGAACTGCCGTGTGTAATGTTTCTCAATGACAACCAACATTGCATCATGTTATGTCTTCTGCATCAAAGTAGACCAGTAAATTGGCATATCAATGCAATGGCACAAGAAAATATATTATGATTTGTAGTCTCTTGTATCGCAAAATATCGCGATACGTTTTTTCGACGTGATACCCATCACTACCCTTCAGTGTCTTGGTAGGGTCTTGGGTAGCCTCGGTCACCCGCCCACTTCTGATTTCTTCCCTACGCTATGCTACGCGGATTCAGATCCAGGGTCTGGGGGAAAATAGGACATTTGAAATCGCAGTGGTTTACCGGCAAACATATTTCAATAGTTAACAACATTTCATATATATATGTAGAAAACCTAAATGTCTTGTCAACTATCAAAACGTTAAGTAGTAAATCATACATCTTGGTTTAAAAGAGAGGTTTTTTTTTACTTAAATTTTGCAGAAATTTCGTAACAAATGACAAGTCGTGTAATCAGTATCACTAACTATGCTTGCTTAATTGTATTGTAAGTTACTAATTTTATTTTATTAAGCAAGTGCTACATGTATACTGATTAAGGTACATGTATTATCGTTTGTGTTTGACTGGTTTCGATGGTTTGCTGCTAGTCATTGATGAACATCTCCAGAATTAAGTCGAATATCACAGCCAGGCAACCTCTTTTGTAAACATTCGAATCTTCAACAAGAGCTGATAAATGGTTATGTCATATTTTGACCTTGCGCATAAATAATGTTTTCAATTGCAAATCTTGCGTTTTTAATTATAAATATTTTCAAGGGTGTTTTACTCGGATATGCATCTTATCTGCCAGTCTCTGCAGTTCAAATGAAATCCAAGAGTGTTTGCAGTTATAAAGACTAGAACACCTGAGATTCATGGCTTTTTAAGAGTTTATATGATTTTTAATTTTTCACTAACAGTAGTGAAAAATAAAAAAATGTTAAAAAACTATTATACTCCATGAACTTCAGGTCTAATAGACCGAGGATCAAGTCTGGATGTGAAAGTTAAAGGTCTCTGGTTATACATACTTTGCGTGACCTGTTGCCTTTTCTTCTGGTTTGGAGTGATCATGGAGTAACCACCCTGACTGTAACAGAAAGCACAGCATATGTATAAAAATTATTCTCGATTTTGCCATTGTCAAATCTCGTTCTCGAAACTTGCGAGATTTCGAGTTCGGAGGTTCTCAACACTAACTCTGTATAGTGAGTATACAGTGTTTATTTGGTTTTAGACACATTTTAGAACATATCGTGCAAAAATATGGCGCAAGTGCTGTTTCTAGTTGTGTTAGTAATATTCATAATTTTGATAGAGCATCATCAAAAAAACTGACCAATCAGTGACCAGAAATAAGACATAACCAATATATTCTGGTAGGTGATAAACTCGGTCTTTATCCTTGATGTTCAACCAAGTTTACTGTTAAAATTAAGGTATCTACAGTGTGCTTCTTTTAAAACCCTTCCTATATCATGCACATTCATGCAAATTGATTCAATACATGTATCTTTTAAATCAAAATCTTGAAAATTGTCATCTTTTTACTCTGCCAAAAATATTTATTTTACTATAGAACCTAAGGATAAAAACTGAGTAACACAAATTTTATCACCTACTGAAAATAAAATAAAATCTCAACATCTCTGCAATGCAAAATTATGAATAAGCTGACACACTATTGACCTGTTCCAGCTTAAATGACTTTTTTATTGCCATTATAATGATACTGTGAAACCGAAAGTAGGTAAATGTACACAGCCAGACGAAATATCAAAATTGCAAAAAAGGCTGGCGAGGTCTGAGAAGACTCGGATTAGATTTTAAAGAGATTGCTAAAGTAATCTAGATCACTACAGATCACTACTCCTTACTCCCTACCATCCAGCCTAGTCAATGCTCATTCCATTGATGCCTTCCGTGCAGGGATTGGTGGGGGATTGCGTAGCCCCCAAATTATTATCAGAGATGTTTTAACTACACTTGGACCTTTCGCCAGATGTACATAGTTCACCACATGTGCGCGTATGTTCCAAAGGAACCCGGCACAATATAAGAAGAAGTAATAAATCGACAATTGGTTGTACTTATGTCTTTGGGAAATTAGTGTGTTAAAATACATCAGCATAATAATAAAAAAAATGCATAGGAGCCAATTTATTAGGCTATTCGGAAATATAGTGGATATTTTTAAGATAATTATATAAACATACTAGGTCATCTTTCGTTCTGCCTCTGGTTGGTCTGGCTGTTGTTGGTTCTCCTCCATATCTGTGTTTGCTTGGACGTCTCTTCCTACAACTCTCCCAGCAGCTGGTCGCGCTCCTTGTGCTCTCAGGGGCTGGGTCCTGTTTAGTTGATTTTGTTGCGTACCTCGGCCCCTTCCGGTCGTCACCGCAGCTTTAGATGTAAATGTTCGGCTCATTTCGCGTATTAGTTTATTAAAAACACGGTTCTCGGAAAATCCTTCTTTCGCTTTCGTCTTTCGCTTTCAACGGAAGTAAACAAACGTCTCCTGAGAGAAGAGTCAACTATTGTATCGACGCAAATCAATTGAAAGTACCGGAAATAAATAACAAGAGGCACGATAGGGCCAGTATCGCTTTACTTTCTTTATTGTTCTGTAAACTTCTCGAGCATATTGTAGAACTTTAGCAATATGCTCGACCACTTAGATAAACAAAATATCTCAACCCTCCGTGCAGTGATATTGTAGCCAATAATCCCTGCCACCACACAAATCACGTGACGATAGCTGAGACCATGCACAGACATATTAATAAACAGATAGGAAGTTTCCTATCTGTTTATTAATATGTCTGTGCATGGCCTCAGCTAACCAACTTCCTATCTGTTTATTAATATGTCTGTGCATGGCCTCAGCTAACCAATGAAGTAACCAAAATATCACGTGGCACCTTAACTTTTCCTTCTATCTCCTCTCTCAATTATTCACTGATTTTGATGAGAATACATTCAAACGATTCATAGTGAATAGCAAAATGGTATTATAATAATTTATGTTTATTTTGAAAGTAAGAACTTGTATAAAAAGATGTTTAAAGTTAAAAATGTCATCATTTTTCGCTTTTCTTTTAAAAATCAAGGTTTTGACATAGTCAAAGTTTCCGTCAAACTACTTTTTTGCTCTAAATGTAAGAGAAAGAAAAATACTATCATTGGAAAGAAAATTAAATTTGCGATGGTATTTGGCATGAACGAAACTTGTATCTATAAAACTCTTCATAATATTTGTGTTTAAAGTTGGGAAATAATTTGTGAAATTTTCGCACAGTGCCACGTGAAATTTAGATAATTTTCGTAGTGTCCAATCTATTTGTTATTAGGTCTGTGGGCCATGTAATTACAAAATGGCGATACACCAGGCCTGGAATACACCAACCATTCTTCGAACTATTCTTAGACTTCAGCTCTAAAGCTTTAGACGGAGCGCTGTGGTCTAGTGGTAGAACGTTGGACCCATGATCCAAAAGTCGTGGGTTCGATTCCCGTCATTGCCATATGCGTTATGTCCCTGAGCAAGACACTTTATCTGAAATTGCTTAGTACTGGTTCTACCCAGGAAAACATCGAGAGTGATTCAAATAAGTTCAAAGACCTTTCGCTAACAATCGATGTAAAATAAACAAGTTTAAACTAAACTAACTATAACTATATAAACTAAACTAAAGCTCAAGCATGGATATACAGGTACAGAGTATGTAGAGCAAAGGCTCAAGTACTGAACTTTTTTTTCTTCAAATATTTACATGACCTTCAAAGATAAACAATCGTAAGAAGTTATTATTTATTAGTATGCATCATATTTATTCATAGCAGCTTGTACTGAACGTTTATTCTGTAAACTATAGAAATATTTGTGATTGGAATTTACGTACTTGTGATTAAGTCTAAGAATATTCTCCATAATGGTTGGTGAATTCCAGGCCAGGTAATGGTTGGTGAATTCCAGGCCAGGTGATGCTTGGTGAATTCCAGGCCAGGTAATGCTTGGTACAGCAAACTCTTGCCGTAACCAACAGGCAACCAATTGGCAATAACATCATCACCTTCGAGAAGATGTTGAAAACATTCAACCTGTTTTGGCTTGGGTGTAATCTCTTTATTAAATGTACGCACAGCTTCTGTCATGTTCTCAACGGAATACATGTTTGTTTACAAGTAACCGGTCTGCATATAAAATATATATTCGCTAAAAAAAAATTTTTTTACAAATAAATTATTATTGCAATCAGATACCTTTTTTTCACACTATTTTCCTACATTATGAACAAAGCAGGTTGAAATATTGACCTAAAAAATATTTAACAAAAACTTAAACTTTGCTAATTGTGTGTGGTGGCAGTGTAGGGAACGGGGAAGTAACCACTGCGGGGAGTTTGGCAATATCTTAGTGGACAACCAACATGGTTTTCGTGCCCGGATATCTTGCGAAACCCAGCTAGTGTTTGTTGCTTCTAAGGGATCCACTTTTCAGTATTTACTGACATTCACACTAGCGTTTGTTTAGGGTTGTGTGCTGTGTGCTGTGTGGCGGCCGTAAAAAGTCGCCCTGACTACAAATCAGTTGTGTTATTACTTACTGGTCCTTTGGGATCATCAAGCCCAATGTGTATGGCTTGAACAATTTGCAACACATCATTCAAAACAGGAAAAGTCCACAAAGACTGGAAAAAAGCCCATGTAGCTCCAGTATTCAAATGCAAGGCAGCCAACTACAGACCCATATCATTAACCTGTACCACCAGTAAAATAATTGAACACATCATTGTCACCAACATGATGCCCCACTTAGACAAACATAATCTCTTATATAACTTCCAGCACGGTTTTCGCTCTAAGCATGCATAGCTGTGAATCCCAACTAATAGGCTTTACTCAAGAAATATTTGATAACTTGGATAATAAAAAACGCTTATCGCGCAAAAGAAATAAAAGAATATACCCTTACAAGTTATAATGACAAACTTAAACACTACTGATAACATATAAATATCACATTCATGAGAGGGTTATAGTAAGAATGTTCACCCTGAGGATATGATTATCGCCCGAGGCGAATCCGAGGGTGTGAATCAATATCCGAAGGGTTATCATTCTTACTATCTCCCTCTCATGAATGTGATATTGATCTTTGTTATACCGAAATCCGCTCGTGCCAAAATAAGGTTCATTTTCAGTACATATTTGACTTTGCCGGATTTTTTTCTTATTTGTTTTTCTTTCAAAAACAACTTTTTTTCAATATGACTATGAAAGTTATAGCGTTGACTTGTAAATAACGTAACTAAGAAAATGAGTGGTAGTTTATTAAAATCGGTAAAGTACTTTTGAATTTATGATAAATTAAAAATAGCATTTCACCGTACTGAGTCGATGACGTCACCGAAACAGTACGCACTCCAACGCGCATCATCAAAGCTGCGCATGCGATAATATTTTAATATCACCCTGTACTATCACCCTCGCGTGAGGTAGTAAGAAATTGCACATTGTTGTCTTTGGGGATTTAGCATGGGCGTTTCATGTGAGGTATAATAATATATAACTATCACATTCATGAGAGGGTGATAGTAAGAATGATATGATTATCGCCCGAGGCGAAGCCGAGAGTGATACTCAATATCCGAAGGGTGAACATTCTTACTATCACCCTCTCATGAATGTGATATTTATTTTATTATACCGAAATCCGATCGGGCCAAAGTAAGGTTCATTTTCAATACAGATTTCACTTTGCCGGATTAATTGTTCTTCTTTTTTTCAAAAACATTTTTTTCCAGAAAGTGTCTATGGAAGTTATTTTATTTGATTGAAAATAACGTTACTAAGAAAATGAGCTGTAATTTATTAAATTCGGTAAAGTACTTCTGAAGTTATGACGAGTTAAAAAGCAATTTCACCATAATGAGCCGATGACGTCACAGAAACAGTATGCACTCCATCGCGCATCAAAGCTGCGCATGCGATAATTTTGTTACTTTCACCCTGCGATTTACTATCACCCCGTACTATCACCCTCGCGTGAGATAGTAAGAAACGACACATTGTTGTCTATGGGGATTTAGCATAGGCGTTATTTGAGGTGTAATAATGCTAAATACCTAGGCGTAACTACATACAAAAACCTAGATTGGACCCCACACATAGATAATATCACTAAAAAAGCAAACAACACCTAAACTTTGTTAAAAGAAACATCAAAATTAGAAATCGAAAGGTCACAGAATCAGCCTATAAAACCTATGTAAGACCCCAAGTCGAATACTGCTCCTCCATATGACACCCATGGCGAAAAGACCTAACACAGAAAGTGGAGATGATACAAAGGCGAGCTACCAGATTTGTCTGCAATGATTATAATTATCAAAGTAGTGTCACTTCAATGCTAAAAGAACTCAAATGGCCTACCTTAGAATACAGACGAAAGGTTACATCTCTCATCATCTTTTACAAAATTCAAAATAACACTATGTGTTGATCATCACCATCTGCAACCATCACGTAACATATGAACTTTGTTATCCCATTTTCAAATACTAACTACCACCAAAATTCTTATTTTCCAAGAACCATACGATACTGGGATGAACTACCGTTACTCGCCAAAGAGCTAGAGCTCTAGTCTGGACACATTCAAGTCAAGACTCCCTCCCCCCACTTTCCCATAGATAGTTTTTATGTTTTTAATCTTGTAAATTACATATTTTTTAAATTTTAATTTTACCCTACTTGCGCCTCCCTATGATCTTCAGTATGATGGATGAGAGTATTCCCCAGATACAGAAGTAGAATATCGCTTAAGCCGATGCTAGGAGGCGTGAGAGACGTTGCACTTCACATTACCCCTCATGAACAGACTCAATAAAACCGAGTCTGCTACTTTTATCTCTTGTTTGTGTTTGTTGCTTCCAAGCGATCCACTTTTAAGTATTTATTCATACACGACCTTGTACAGTCATTGCAGAAGAGGCAGATCGACGTCACCATTATGGATTTTAGTAAGGCGTTTGTTGTAGTCCACCATGGCAGACTACTGTGCAAATCAGATCACTACGGCATCTGAGGAGACACAAATCGCTGGATGAGGCATTTCTGAGCAACCGAACCCAGCAAGTAGTGGTTGATGGTCTCACACCTCAATTAATGTTCTCATAGAGTTACTGTACAACCTTTTCCAACATCTGAGCTTCAAAGCTGGGCAGCAGACATTGTTGTTGGTTTAATATCTTCTTCCAATAATGTGCAGGGTTCCTCTGGAACATACTCGCACAGTGAATTGACTATGTACATGTGAAGGAGGATCAACGGGTGTGTGTACAGTTAAAAGCAGGATAAAAACATCAGTCTTGGTCTATTCGAGGACTAGCACAACCCTAGCTTGACCTGGATATGTCAATGGATTGGGCATCGATCGTGCTGGTCGGCAAGCTGTTCCACAATCTTATCCCTGCTGGAAAGAAGGAGAATTTGTGAGCGTTCACCCTGCTGTGTGGTACCAAGTAGCGACTGTCATGACCCCTTGTATTTGCTCCTATAGGTTGGAGAAATGGGCTGGTTGGTATCTCTACCAGTTGATGTATGATTCTGTACATCATTACAGCTTTGGCCTGTTGTCTTCGGCTATGTAAGGACTCCCAAACACGGTTTGTCAACATGCTGGTGACACTGTTGTCACGCCTGTAGTCACCTGTGGTGAAACGAGCAGCTCTGCGTTGCACTGCTTCTATCTTGTCAATGTTGCATTGTTTATGAGGATCCTATACGCTGGATGCATATTCCAACTGAGGCCTGACCAGGCTCTTGTAGCAAGTTGCTTTAACATCGACAGGTTCCTACTAAGGAAGGCAGTAGTGTTGTTTGCTTTCTTGGTAAGGGTGTCATTATGGCTATTCCAAGTCAGGGAACTATCTATGATGACTCCTAGATACTTCGATGTGTTTGTCTGTTTAAGCACTTGGTCATGGATGGTATAACGTGAGTTTAGGACATTCCTCTTGTTTGTGATGCATATGTGCTAACATTTATCAGGATTGAAGTCCATGCGCCATTCTTTCTCCCACTGCTGCAGGCTGTCAATATCAGCTTGAAGGGACAATGTGTCAGCTGCGGAGTTGTGTTGCGGTAGAACAGACAGTCTTCTGCAAAGAATCTTAGCGATGCATTGACTCTGGAAGGAAGGTCATTGATGTAACTGAGGAAAGCAAAGGACCCATTACCGCACCTTGAGGTACGCTGGAGGTGACTGGAGCTGCTGTTGAGGTTTTGCTATCCTACACTACCTGCTGACTTCTAGATGCTAGGAAGTTCTTGATCCACTGCAGTGTGTTTCCTCGGACTCCGTAGTAGTCGAGTTTGATGGCATACTCGTCTCGTGGGCGACCTTGTCAAACGCCTTGCTAAAATCAAATAGTATGGCGTCGATTTACCCCTTGTTGTTTAGGCCAGCAACCAGGTCATGGATCGCAAGTATCAGTTGGCTTTCGCAAGATCTTCTTTTTCTGAAGCCATGTTGTCTGTCGGAGAGGATGTTGTTTGAATAAAAGAATTTCATGAGATGGCTATGTATGACATGTTCCATGACTTTGCAGCATATTGATGTGAGGGAAATGGGACGATAATTTGATGGTTTCGATATTAATCTCCTTTCTTGAAGAGTGGTGTAACATTTGCTGTTTTACAATCACTTGGTATGGTGCCCTGATCTATTGATGCTTTGGAGATAAAAGTCAAAGCTGGGGAGAGGGGTCATGCCATTTCTTTCAGGAACCGGGAAGGTATCTCGTCGGGGCTAGAAGCTTTGTACCTCCATTATTTGTGACTCCATTCTGATCTATGTTCAGAGCCGGTGCAGTTGGATTATAGAGCTGGGTCCCATGGCTGGATATTCTGTTGTATCTTCGTTAGAGAAAGCAGAAGACAATCGCTGGTTTAGGATCTCAGCTTTGGTTTTGGAGTCTGCATGGGAAAAAACATCCTTCTTCAGTGGGGCCACGCCAGAACCATCACATTTCTTGCTTTTAATGAAGGCATGGAGCTTCTTATTATTCTTGTCATCACTGACTAATTCTCTGACATGTTCATTATACGTTTTCCTGCATTCATGTTGGTTGTTTTTTTCTGTATGTGTTTGTACCTATCCAGTCAGACTGTTCTTTGATCTTTCTGGCCCTTCTATAATCCCTATGCTCCCCTTGCAAGTCTACGGATAGCTCTAGTTGACCATGGTTGGCTGAATCTGGTGGAAGACATCTTGGAGGGAACATGCTTTTTTATAGCTTTGATGCATGCATGTTTGAATGTCGCCAAGGTGTTCTACAGGAGTGGCTCTTGTGTTAAGAGATACAAATTCAGAAGCGAAGTTTGATAGCTCTGTACCCATGTTAGTGATTTTAGCACTTTTCCAGAGAAGAATAAGGCGTCTAACAGGTTTACGTTTGAATGGGATGATATCAGTATCCACTTTGATAATGGCATGGTCACCCAACCCTGGTATTGGGACGCATCAGTTGATTTTATTTTAGCTCTTTTCCAGAGATGAATAAGGCATCTAACAGGTTCACGTTTGCATGGGATGATATCAGTATCCACTTAGACAATGGCATGGTCACCCAACCCTGGTATTGGGACGCATCAGATGTTCCCAACCAATATCATTCAGTACGTCAATGTTAATGGGGACCACAAAGCTATGCCCATTGATGCTTTCTGTTAACCAGTCTATATCAGGTAAGTTGGCATCACCTCCAATCC
This sequence comes from Cyrtodaria siliqua, assembly GCA_037043455.1. Lineage (NCBI taxonomy): Eukaryota > Metazoa > Mollusca > Bivalvia > Adapedonta > Hiatellidae > Cyrtodaria > Cyrtodaria siliqua. Next base: position 37,536 of record JAWPHD010010785.1, on the reverse strand, counting down.
ATATAATGTGGTATTTGTGCTTGGCATGTAGTTCCTGTATGGCTCTGCAGAGCTCTCTGTCGGATGGGCGTTAGAGACTTCCAACTATCATTTTGCTGCAGGTGAAGGCAGCTGCAACAAATTCGGTGTCTGTCTTGGTATCAATCTCTGTTGCGTCCATGTTGGATCGGGAAAGTATGGCTGTGCCACCATGGGCGCTGCCAGGTCGGCCTTTCCTAGCTACAAATCTGTAGCTTCTTGGTAGAACTTCGCTTTCTGTAATGCTAGGTTTCAACCATGTCACACTGGCGATGATAATGTCAGGGTCACAGTAGTCAAGCATGCTCCAAAAAGACTCCTTTTTTGCTTTAATGCTCTGGAAGTTTATTGTAAGGACTCTGAGCTTACTTTCGGATGTAGCGGTGCGTCTAATGTGGCTTGGCGAAGATGATATCTGAAGTGTCCTGAATGGAGCTTACAAATGATGTAGAGGATCTTGCCTTTTCGCTGACGATAGAGGCATTTGGTGACCGTTCAATCTCTTCGAATAGGCTAGACTTGAAATTCGGTAAGCCGCAATTACAACAGTATCTTCAGTATAGCCAAGACCAGTAATTTAAACAATAACATACATAAGTTAGCCAGTTGTTTTTTTCGCTCATGTTTATGTGACCTCTATGGAAAATACAAAATTAATACACTATCTAGATGAATATGTGGTGCTTAGGTCAAACACTTCTGAAATTTGAATGAAACCTCATATCGACATGGGATTCTTGTATCATCTGTCTTGTACACTGCAGATGTATTCTCAAGCAAAGAAAAATCTATTTCTCAAATTAAAAATTGCCTAAAATTGAGAGAGAAAAAATAGAATTATTTTCTGATTTCCTTTTGTCTCGTGAGCTTTCAGAGGAGATAATAGAGGTTTGAGACCTCCAGTAAGGCAACCAGGATTGCGTCTATTTCTGTTATACATAAACGACCTACCGTTTGCGTCTATTTCTGTTATACATAAACGACCTACCGGCAGCTGTTATAGTTCCAAGGTACGACTATTTGCAGATGACTGCGTGATTTACAGAAAAATTAGATCACCCTCGTACGTTTCATTATTGCAGAAAGACCTGGACAGCCTAACCCACTGGGAACAAAGATGGAAGATGTCCTTCAACATTGACAAATGCCACATCATGCACATTCCAGTATCAAGAAAAACTAAAAAATTGGCGGTGGGGCGGGAGCATTTTTTTACAACTCAGTGGCCATGTGGGGCGAGGGTAATCAAGCATTGGTGTTTTTTTAAACGTGTCCTATCTTTTATTGACTTTCTGATCAAGTTTGATAAAGATTAGATGAACTTTTCAAATTAGCAAAGCAAACTATGGCATTTTTGGACGGTGTCGTCAAAGTAGTGGGAATCTGGCGCACAACGAATTTCTACTAGAAACCAAAGAGCATCAGATTACAGCGCGATAAAAGCAGTACCATTTGCAAGCCTGTAAATGGGCAAAAGATCCGTATATTGACATATGTAAGCGTTGGTAAACACTTAAGGTTAAGTAATACGCTGTTTTTGAAGGGATTTGATCCTATAGTCCGATTCGTAGATACGATAACGATAATTTTATTCGTCAGCGTTTTATCGACCCATCACTTCCGGATAGTTACGTAAGACGCTTCCGCAATGGATACCAACAAACTCAACAAGGAAAATATTTCTCCGACAGATATTGATAAATTAACCGTTGTTGAACTAAAGGAATTTTTACGATTTCACAACCAACCTGTGTCTGGACGGTCTGCTGAATTAAAGGAAAGGGCAAAAGGAGCGCTTGCACTACGAATTCCAGATAATAGCGAGTTACGTCTGATAGATGAACGCAACAGACAGAAACGGAATTTAACCAAATTTCGAACGCCTTTAGGAGAGAGTTTACCAGATCCAGTTTCGTTGAAAAGTGGATGGACAAGTGACATTATACACATTCCGGATGTTACGGAAAAGGAATTGTACAATTATTTAGTGTTTAATTCTGGGCGAACTTTTGATGGGGAGATTTCAGGAGCCTCTAAACAAATCAAGGCCAAAGTTTTCTACGAGGACAATCATGTGTTCCAAGTGGAATATCACCCCCTTGATGACGGATTGAGCCATGGCTACGTCAGATGCAAGGTCATCCCTTCAATGCCATCTGCTGATGTCAAGAAAGACCCAGACTACGTGACATGGGTTTCTTTGTCGAAGTTGACTGGCCAAATACATGCAGCGGATTGTACATGCACTGCCGGGTATGTATATTAGATTGGTTCAAAAGATATGGTGTGCTTTAAAATGTTAATAACCATTTCATTTTTATATGAGCCTCTAAAGATGGCACGATATTGATTATTATTAACAAGGCATTGACCGTCTATCTGGATTCAGTGGTCGAATGGTTAACATACTTAAATCTCGTCACAAAAATCAGAGGTTATGAATCACATTCAACCGGCATATATGCATGGCTAGCAGTTGCTCTTGTTACTGTCATGCATAGATTTAAGATTTTTTATCGCCACCAAGTGCTAGGTATTCTATATACATGGGCTCTTTCAATAAATAGTAAATGGTAAGTTATACCATTGTAATTTGTAGGATAAAATATTCATTCTTTCCGCTTGCTGTGGTACAATGGAACAGCCTGCCGACTAACATTGCCATGCTGCCTAGCTTAGATTCGTTCAAGCCTGCAGTTTGCACTGTTAGCCACCAAATGCCATAAATTAAAACGCTGTCTTTTGTCTTTTAAATATCACCTTGTTCTTCATCGAACTTTTAACATACATAACACTTTCATCTTTATTTCACCTTCACCTTATTTTACTCTTTCTTTTATCATCTTTTAAATTACTCACAACCGCACAGACGCGCACCTGCACATTATCTTCGAAAGAGGGTGATGCAGTATCCATAGATAGAGATAGATAGATAGGATATAAAGTTTACAAATATGTACACCATAATTAATATTGTAAATTGTATTGTCTTTGGTGATATTTAAATTTTAGATTTTATACCGATAAACAATGATGATAATAATAATACAATAATAATATATGGCTTCAGTCGCACATTTGCAAATCAAGTTAAACTATAAAGTTGTTATACTGGTAATATAAAGTGACACAATAAGAGTTAATGAGTTATTAGGGAACATTTAAATTCAATTTTGTTGTTTTTTTACAGTGAGGGGGAAACGTGTAACCATGTTGCGGCATTACTCTGGGGATTGGTGGACATAACATCAAAGAAAGGTGATGGAACAATAGCATCAACCTCACTCCAGTGTAAATGGAATCAGCCACGGAAGAGAAAACTGTCACCAAAAAGAGCTGAACATATGTTATTTCAAAAAGTGTTAAAACAAAATAATAAAGTTGAGTCGAACTACAGGGATTTTGCCCCAGTGAAGAAGAACAACAGTGATACCATCGATAGAAATGAATTTAGAAAACAAATGATAGAAGTTCTGCCTAAAGCTTGGTTTCATAAATTATTTCAGAAAGAAAAAATTCCAGAGGAAGTGTTAAAGAAAAGTGTCATGCCGGAACCGGATATTTGCTTCCACAGAAATTTGGATGTTAAAAGTGAGTTTGCACAGAGTTCCATGACAGATTATGTAGCAGGACTGGATTTTGATCCTTCAGAGGTTGAAGAAACAACACGTGGCCAGAGAAACAATGAGTTGTGGTATATTTCTAGAAACAAGAGAATAACAGCTTCAAATTTTGGAATGATATTTAAAGCCGATAAATCAACATCAGCAGTGAAAACAGTAATGGGGTACTACAAGAGTGTTAGCACAGATGCGCTGGAATGGGGTAAGAAGCGAGAAAAAGCAGCTCTTAATGGGTATATCAGTAAGTTGAAAAGCGATGATCATAGTGTAGAAGTGGAAGAGTCTGGTTTGGTATTATTGCCACAATTTCCATTTATAGGTGCGAGTCCAGACGGTGTGTCGATTGTGAACGATGAAATAGGTCTGGTTGAAATTAAATGCCCGTACAAATACAGACAACTTTCACCAGAAGAGGCAGCACAACATAAGGATTTCTGTTGTGAATTAAAAGATGGAAAATTGGTGTTGAAAAGAAATCATAACTATTATTTTCAAATCATCGGACAAATGGCATTAAAGAAGTGTGACTGGTGTGACTTTGTGATATGGACAACAAAAGGTCTGCACATTGAAAGAGTGTATTTTGACAGGAACTTGTGGTCCACTTTGCTTCAAAAACTATTACTTTTTTACAGGGAGAATGTCATACCAGAAATATTCTCATGTAGAATTAAACAGTGTTCATAAGCAGATTTATATGATACTGATTGTGCTTCTCAGAGCCTTAAAGACTGAGTCTGTTATATGACTGTGCTTCTCAGAGCCTTAAAGACTGAGTCTGTTATATGACTGTGCTTCTCAGAGCCTTAAAGACTGAGTTTGTTATTTGATTGTGCTTCTCAGAGCCTTAAAGACTGAGTGTCCCTGTGCATGTGCCGTGACCTCATCGTGGTCACAGGGTGAACATGTTATTTTATAACATGGTCACAGGGTGAACATGTTATTTTATAACATGGCCAACGACGGCACAATTTTAATTTCACTTTCAGAGTAAAACACTGATACAAGATACAGATTTAATCGGGCTATCTGAACCAGTTTATTTCTTCAATACATGTCAGCAATAAGGTAAAATACATTTATTTCACATATATATGTCATCAATAACAACAGCTGTCCTCTGACAGTGTGTTCGGCTTTCGTTTAAAAAGAGCCATTACTTTGTGGCATGTTATGATTATCTATTTATGCTAAATACATGTAAGTATTAAAAGTTTCGGAGATATAACTGCTCCGTGAATCAACGCTGATGCTGAAGTGAGTCAAGATAAGTGCAACATTTTTTTCAAAAAGTGAGCTAATAATTCATAAATAAATAAGTAAAAAATTCATGAAAAAGTATTTGTTTCTTTCATTATTTTGTGTATCGGTAGAAATCATAAAATTATTCGAGCTAGAATATTTAATACTTTAAAGGGACAGTAGTGATCTGGAAGAGATATTATTGTCATTCCAAATTCTTGCCGAGTCGTCTATATTGTTAATTTACCAGCAAATTAAAATCCTCACTGATACCTCCACAATATTTTCTATTAAAAATTAATACTGTTTATTACACTTCTGTGGGATCTAGTCGATAATAAGAGTAAGGCACGGTTCCCAGATTCCTATTTATCATTCCCCTCTCTTTGGGGCAACTCTTAATAACTTATACTATATTGATGAGCCGTTAAACAACATTCATTACACTTTTATGGGTAAAAGACTGGGATTTCTCATTGACAGGACATTCATAATTGCTAAATATTAATAAGTAACTCTGAACACAAAAGTAAATAACTCTGATATAATGATAAACGAAAAATGATCTCGTGGCCACGAGATAGATAAAAAACGAGAAATTATCTCGTGGCCACGAGACGAGATAAAAACAAAACCGCGCATGTCACCTCTGAGCTTCCCTACGCCTACCATCTCATGAAGGATTTCCTTATAATCGATCCGAGCAGTTACATAGTCTTTATGTAATCAAATGACACTATTCTTCTTTTGTTAAATACACATAAAGATAATAATTTTGATTTACTACAAACTCAGAGTTGTGTATCTGTTTTCCTAGTATATTAATTCTGCACAAGATTGGGGTAAAGAACAGTCATTGAAGTGCAAATCTTGAATACATCAGACACTGTATCATGGGCTGAAATAGGTATAACACCATTTAATATTTTGAATATTTTGATGCGTTGCATTTCTCTTTCGATATGAATTCGCAAGTTCGCAATTCTTCTAGTTTCTTCAACTTCTCGTTTGCTGAACTTTTTTTTCTTCTTGAAGTGTGGAATTATTATCTTAATTTTCTTCTGTGTACATACGTCAGAAATTAAAAATCCTTTGTCAACCATAACTGCATCACCTGCTTCACACAAATCTAGCACTCCTGATAACTCAGTTATTTTCTTGTCAGACACATTACCATTATAGCAATCGGATACAAAGCTTGGCACTCCTGCTGGTGTGATCCCCACCAGTATCTTCCAAGTCATGTGTGATTTGTAGTTTGAATAAAGGAGTGTTTTAGCCTTTGTTGATTCTGGAGTCTCTGTTTTAATTTCAGTGCAATCTAGAATGACACGAGTATCAGGATATCGCACTTTGAAACACTCTGGCATTTGAGACTGGACAGCTTCTTTACTAGGCCAGAACATCAGTTGTGGTGCCATATTGTCGGACAGAAAACAAACCCATGTCCTCCATATGCTACAGCATGTTGAGATTGAAATTTTAAATCGTTTTGCTAAATCCTCTTCGAATAAGCCTAATCTTAGTCTCATGAACACAAGGAGGAATTCGTCTATTAGTCTCATTTTCCTTCCAGGACCGGGTTTTTTCTTATCATTTCTTTGATATGTTTTCTCTCGATTAGATTTTTTGCCTTTCCAATATGATATGCAGCTAGCCCTTTGTTTCAGTATGTTGAAAATCATCATAAAGGATAAAAACGTTGGGAACCCTGTATAAAACATGACCTCGTCATCATTGTCTTTCAAATCTTCAACTGTTAAATCTGGAAGCTCTGTCTGAATTGCTATTTCACATGTAGATATTTTTATAGCATGAGTGTCTGATTGTGTTACTGGTGATTCTGATTCAACATGACATTTACACGAACATACTGGTACATCTGAATGAAAAGTTTCTTTATCTTCATTTACCTCAACAGTCACTGGCTCTGTTTGAATATACTTGTCACACAGACGAATTGATGATTTCTGCACTGGTCCTGCCAAATAAAACAAACAATTTTCATTTTAAATAATGAGCACGTGTATTTCTATTAAAAGCAAAGAAAACAAGAGCTGTCGGATGATAGCATGTGTGACTATTCCAGTCATTGACACACAAATATCAGTCATAATTTGAATATTAATGATATCAGAGTTATGGGATATAGTCAGCAGCAATAAGATTTTGTAAAAAAAACAAGAATAAAAACAGAACATGTTACTGGTAAAGTTGGGAAAAGATCAGATGGAAAATAAAGGCGTTATCCGAGACAAAAGTTAACGGACCGACAAATCACCATCCTGTCCAAAAAGGGACATAATTTGGTAAAAAAATGAGTCAAAAGAGTTATGGAATGTATCATACAGTGTCACCTTATGACCCCAAACAATTGTGTATTGTTTCTAAGCAGTAGTAGCATGAATAGTTTTTGAGAAAATGTCCTTCGTGCAAATGTTTGCCAACGCCGATGAAAGGGTGACTGCAACAGCTCCCACTATTCTTAGAATAGTCGAGCTAAAAAAGAATGACTAAATGACTCACATGGGACTATTCATTTTACTGACATATAAAATAGATAACCCTGGTGCATAACCATATACTTAGGAAATAATTGAATTGGGGTTTTAAGGCGCACCAACACATGAAAAGGTTATATGGCGCCTAGCAGGCATGAACATGCCAGGCTCATCTTCCATGTACATCGAGATAAAATATAGAAAATGGGCCTAGAACCTTCTCACCCTGAACTGCAGAGTTGCTGCAAATTCTATCGTCGAAACTCCATTTACGCTGGAGCCACGTTATTGTTTTTCTGCCACTGCTCTTTCGATTCGAGCGAGATGGCACCTGAAACAATGCAGGGATCATGATGAAGACCTTTAATGAACATGAACAATAAATGATAAAATGAACATGAATTTGGGGGGATTCTACCCCTCTGCCTACCCCTCCAAAGGCAACCACACGGGGCTACTTAGGAAATAAGTTTTATTAAATTTCTGCGGGTGAAAAACTGGGATTTCTCAGTGAAAGAATATTAATAATCGCTAAGGCCATAATGAATTAATTGTTGAGTTTCTCATCCAAATTTATTTTAAATTAGGGGTGGGGGTGTATGACAAATGGAAAATAGAACAAGGCAAAAATAGTAAAACATACTATTGAGTACTTCCAAGATTGAAAACACATTTTTAATAGTGTTTCATACTTTCAGCAATTTTTTTTATTTATTTATTTTTAATTTATATTTTTTTATATTTTTGACAACCTAGCAATTAATTTATTATGGCCTAATTATTAATAACTAACTCTGAACACAAAAATAACTAACTGTGACTTTCAGTTATGACGTCAATAAAGTGTTGCTGATGTCGAAGTCCTCCATTGATAACGTTTAATAAAGCGAATAATTAGGTTAAAATTATACATACACTGATTTAAAATGTAATAAATAGATTATTCAACTGCTGGGTTTGATTATATGGAAATCCTTCACTCAACGGTAGTAGTGTTTTGTTTTTTCACTCACTCGCGTGCCCTCGTTCGAGAAAAGAACAACACATCTACAATCTCATGAAGGATTTCCCTATAATCGATTGCAGCAGTTAAATAATCTCTATATTTTATGTTCTAGTAATTGCTTTTGGTGGTTTAAATTATAACTCATATTTGATATTTATCAATTTAATACAGAAATAATGTATTTAAACAAGACTAAAAAATACATTTTTTGATGTACTCCCTTTAAAATGTCAGGTCCAACATTCATTTCGCATCTATGGATAAAATTAAATTTTTTCCTTAACAAACATTTCTGAACAGAAATATCTATCATGTTTAGGCCAGTAACAAGTAGTTATTTTCAAATACTAGTCTTGATAAAAGTTTTAAACATAAGGCAAAAAAAAACACCTGGGTTTCCTGTGGCCCGACTGACCCTATTTTTATATGAAACAAAAATAAAAAAAATTGTTCTGAACAATGATTTATCACAATATATCGAGGTAAACTGACATCACAGAGAAACTTTCAGTTGTAGAATCAACTTGTATGGGGTTTATGAGATAAGTACATGTAGAAGCTCACAATATCTTGCTCCAAAAAAGAAAAAAAATGAAAATGTCGACATACTCTTTTTTTTTAGAGCATGCAATAGGAAACACACTTATTTTATTTTTTTGCCTAATCTAATATCATACCTGTGTAGTCATGCATATGAAGTGATGTGTTCAAAGGATGGTCTATCTGTAACACCATAGTACAATCCATCTCGGAGTCTGAACCTCCACTGTTGGCAGATTCATCACCAATGCATTCAACACGTATTTGTGGTGTACAAAGAGTATCATCACCAACCTGTGAATAGAAATTAATTATTCAATTTCACATTCACAAAGTACTCCATGTTGCAAAGTCATTTGGGGACTAACTACTTTGTATCAATCAAAATATTTATACTTTCATATGGCTATTCTTTGCAGAAACAATTCTTTGGTCATAATATTTTTCTATATGCATGGCCGACTATTGTTAAAAGACTTTCTATTATATTTATTATTGTTTTGCAATTCAATTTTAAATTCTGCATCCATTATCAATGTTTAAAGTACTGCTTCCAACCAGGAATAAGTGGGTGGTCTGCTTCCACCACAAAAAATAGACATTTATACATAGCCTAAAATGTGCTGAAAATAATGTTAAATACCAAACAACAAGTTCCGAACAAGATTAAGTGGTGTACACTATACTGCCATGCAGGGATTTTTCTAGGCCCAATTTGGAGCCAAATTTCGGCCCCATCCTAATAATATCCTCATATTTTTGCAAAAGAGCAAAATATTTTCCCAAAATACAAAAAAATATATTAATATTAAATGTACTGTAGCCCTAGGCGTATCTGACAATGTATTTGTTGCAGACTTGTATAAGAGCTGGATTATAAAATTATTATTCCAAACATTTTATCAAGTGCCTTACTATTTAAAATAGTAGGATTATTATTTTTCCCAATTTCTAGATTCCACGCGCAGTTTTGACCCAATTCAAAAGGCCCCTTGCACCTCTTCCAAAATGCACACAAATCCCTGACATGTTATTATTATTTTTTACAATTATAATGTCTTGACGTTTTTTTTAACTATCAATTTCCTGGTATTTTCCAAAAGTTTACCCATTTTAATATGCCCAAATGCCCTATGACAGTACGATTTCCCTACACAAGGGTGGGGTGGGGTGGGTGTGGGGGGGGGGGGGGGGGGGGGGGAGTCAAACTGCAGTGGGCGGGTGTCCAAAAACATGATATGCAGCAGGGCAAACCTGTACTTACCAAGCAAGACGCATATATCTTTTGTGGGAAGATACTGGGTATAGGTGTCTCTTTTGACGGACCTTTCAAACCATTGAAATGTTCGCTACAAAGTCTGGCTGTTTTCAATTTAACTTCACTCCATGCGAAATTCTTTCGGTGATTTTTGACTCGCTGAATCCAAATCTTTCTATTTATTTTATTTGCCGGAAATCTGTGAAGGGTAACAGTTCTGTCCTGGACATTTTTGCCAGAATAATTACTGCAATGTTGCGCGCAGCAATATATTTCCCCCATCTCCGATAACGTAAACACGTCGGCTGCTGAAGCTGAACTATCCGGAAATGGATAGTCACTCCGCGCACGCGTATATCGTTCAAAGGGAATTAACTAAGCAAGCAAATAACGATAACTTTTGGGAACCCCGAATCGGACTATACAATCATGGTAACTATCAAAGGCCGTTCATAAATTCGCGAGTAGAAGAGATTATATAACTCTGTACCACAGACATCTCTTTATCTAACCATACAATTGTTTTCATCAATTCAATTTAATTCATTTCAATATTTTATTTGGCATAACATTAACATTTTTATTGCCTAAACAAGGCGGAATATAATACACCTATTTCAGAGAAGAGTACAAACAAACATTCTTCATTTAGAGAATGAATACACATATTACAGTAGAATAGACTTTATTAGTTATAATTATTACGTTCTATCAAAGGCATTTTATCACATATGTAATTACCATTATCAATATTGTGTTTAAAAAGCATTTATATTTAAGGAATTTAGAACAATACATAGAAACTCTGACTACCGTTACATCAGACTACATGTGTTTATTATTATTACTTTTTTATACTTATCCTAATTCAATGAAGTTTGTTTTGTTTTAGCCATATCGCCACCGAAAACGTCTTTGCAGAAATCCTATCCTAACTCTGTTATGCATGATTGAATCTGATTGGTTTTCGAAAGGAATCGAGATCTCGTGTATACGAATGTTGTGACCAACTTTCTCTGACATGTTCATTTTACAATTATTCCCCTTTGACACTGATAAAATTTAAACATTTATACATAACTTCACTTTTTATAGAATTGTCGTTGTCCGTCTGTCCTTCCGTCCGGTCCCATGACTTTGGTAATGCCTCATCCGATTTCATTAATATTTTGCACAAATGTTCACCACCTTAGTACGCAAACCCGTTTTTCCGGAATCAATACTTTCTGAGTGGCAACGTCCATCAGCACGTTCAGTGCTTTGATTCAATAAATCAAGCGCATTCGTTACTAATCAGATCTACTGCGTTTGGAACTTGGCTAAGCTTTAATTGATATCACTCATCTGGGCAAGATTTGTAAAATGAAGGCTGTATTGTCTGAACACTATCGTCCTAAATACCAATTTCTTAAATAAAATATTTCCAACGGGTTTATCCAGATCAATATCTGGTTGGGGGGACTTGAAGACCATCGATAACAAGGGCCGCATGCCCGCGGTTTCGATGTGTTTCAAGCCCCAAACACTTGGTTTTGATCTCGCGCAATATAAACCCGCTGGAAATATTTTGTTTTTTTTATCTGACATGGATTTTTGTGTATTTTATACATACGTTTTCGAGAGATTGAACAATAATACACATTCTCACAACTTACATTGTATATCCATCGGTCATCATCAAACGAAGAAGATATATAGAGGATATTTGTTGTTTTGGAGTGAATAACATATTTTATTTCATCGAGAAGTGAGAAAAATTATATTTTCACGAATGCGAAGCATGAGTGAAAATAAAAAAGTTTTCTAACTTCGAGATAAAATAAAATATGTTATTCACGACAAAACAACAAATTTTCTTTTTATTTTATGATTTTACAAACAATTATTTAAGCAATTTCAGTAACAAAACCGTTTTACACACCTGGCAACACGCCTGTTCAAGATGACGTAACGAAACATTACATGACGTCACTTTCTTTTGAAACCGTTAGCGTCATAGAAAGAAAGTAATAAAATAAACAGTGGATTTAACAGTATAACAGTTGTAATATCTGTTAGATTTTTACTGTGCATTTGTGTTGGTTGTACATTAAAAAATTAGTCCCGGCAGCTACTGTGGAAATAAAACTCTATATTCCACACTGTGGAATAACACTTTTATTTCACTGATAAAATACAGTATTTCATTGCTTATCATAAAATAAACAGCTTTATCTTGTTTTTAACAATTTCAATTTGCTGTTTGAACGTAACGTTACGATAAACTAACGTTATCGTTGTTTTGGATGCATTAAATCGTGGGCGTGGCTATACCGTACTTCATCTAGAGGTAGTTAGAGTAGGGTCACTCTGACGTCACAGTGTTACTAAGTACGTCATGCTACAAAAAAGATACAGCCTGTCTTACCCTAACCAGCGGACGTATTTACCACTTTGTTTCAAATAAGTTAGAATATTACATAGTAATTTATAACCGATGCAAAGGCGAGTATATTCGAGGGTGTCTGTAGGAACCCCATTTGTTACAACTAAACGTCGCTATCTGTTGTAGCCGTCCGTAAAAGTTACAATTTGTGTTCTAAATGTTACACTAAACGCTATCTGTTACAATCTTACCGCAAATGTTACAAAATATAGTTGTGATAAAAGTTACAACGTCTACGCTATCTGTTACATACGGTGGCATAGACGTGTCATGTGAGAAAAATAATTTATCTCGTGTGGCCACGAGTTATTAAGTCGTGGCCACGACTTATTATGTCGTGGCCACGACTTATTTATCTCGTGACCACGACTTATAATGTAATGTCGTGGCCACGACTTATTTATCTCGTGGCCACGACTTATTATGTCGTGGTCTCGACTTATTTATCTCGTGGCCACGACTTATTATCTCGTGGTCACGACTTATTATCTCGTGGCCACGACTTATTTATCTCGTGACCACGACTTATTATCTCGTGGCCACGACTTATTTTTCTCGTGGCCACGACATAATTAGCCAATCAGAAGTATTGAAAAAAAATCTCTAGAAATCGCGACTTTTCACCCATATTAGAGTATGGGCTCCCTCTCCCCCTACCGGCGCCCCCACCCACCACCCCCGTCCGGCCAAGCCATTTTTTTTTTACATATTGCTGATTTGTTTTTGGTCCATTCATAGACTTATAGCTATGTTGCCTGCCCCCATCCTCCGCCCCAACCCACCCCGCCTAACCCACCCCGCCTAACCCACTCGAAACCCGATGTGTTTTTTTTTACATATTTCTGTGTTGTTTTGGTCTATTCACAGACTTATAGCTACGTTTCCCCCCGGCGGAGTGGGGTGTGTGGGGTGGGGGTGGTGGGGGCGAGGGTAGGTGGAAACAAAGCTATAAGTCTATGTATAAACCAAAACATCACAGAAATTGTAAAAGAAAATCGGGTTTCGGGTGGGTTGGGCATGGGGGTGTGGGGATGGGGGTTGGGGGGGACAACATAGCTTTAAGTCTATGACTGGACCGTAACAACACAGAAATAGGTAAAAATAAAAAAATAAAAATATCGGGCTTCGAGTGGGTTAGGCGGAGGGTGGGTGTGGGGGGGGGGGAGGGGGGGAGGGGGGAGGGGGGGGAAGGGAGGAAACGTAGTTATAAGTCTGTGAATAGACCAAAACAACACAGAAATATGTAAAAAAAAAAAAAAAAAAAACATCGGGTTTCGAGTGGGTTAGGCGGGATGGGTTAGGCGGGGTGGGTGAGGTGGAGGAGGGGAGGGGAGGGGGTGGGGGAGGGGCAGGCAACATAGCTTTAAATCTATGAATGGACCAAAAACAAATCAGCAATAGGTAAAAAAAATACTGGCGTGGCCGGATGGGGGTGTTGGGGGTGGGGGTGGGGGGTGGCGCCGGTAGGGGGGAGATGGAGCCCATACCCCAATATGAGTGAAAAGTCGCGATTTCTAGCGATTTTTTTAGCACTTCTGATTGGCTAATTATGTCGTGGCCACGAGATAATAAGTCGTGGCCACGAGATAAATAAGTCGAGGCCACGACATATATTTCGTGACCACGAGATAATAAGTCGTGGCCACGAGATAAATAAGTCGTGGCCACGACATAATAAGTCGTGGCCACGACATAATAAGCTTTGGAAAGGGTTGGATTTTTCTATTGCACTATATTTATAATATTTATAAGTGTATTTAGGTAATTGCAACAACCTTACCTTGTCGTAAATGTTACACTGACACTGGCATCATTTCCGAAGCTTGTAAACAGTATTTAAATGTGCTATTAAAGTATTTTTTATAAATTTTAGTAGTGTATTTCACACATTTCTGTACGTACGAATGTTTTCCATAGGCGGTTTCAAGGAAGAGGCGGATTAGGCGTAAGCGTTTATTAGTTTCTTTTAATATGTAAGTATATGTATATATATGAAATCTATGGCATACATATATGTCCTAGACTTCTAAACCATGAGCGATTCATGATTTTGAATTTCTGGTATTGTTTGTAGTATTTTATTTTCTCCCTCACTTCGTCCGAAAATAAATTATTTCTTTACTCAAAGAAAGGCAAACAGTTTTCGAAGGAATATGTCGAGTTTTGCAGTCATTATGAATACGCCGTCTAATGCAGTCGTTATCAAAACAATCTTACAATGTATAAGAAAAAGTGGGCTAACAATGGTACAAGTAAGATATTTTATGAATCCTTCTAATATTCCGCAACAGAAACACTTTTTTTAAAAAAACATACAGATGCACGTACACTGCATAGTACCTACTGTGGTTCACAAATTAATAGATAAACATTCCTGAAAAAACATGCGGATAAATATATTTTACTGCTAACGTAAAAAAATTCCGATACGTATATATGAACCAAATATTTATTCAGGTAGCAACGCCGTACACGAAAAAAAACTGTGGGGAAACGTGTTCCAGTGGCAATTGCGAAACTACCCTTCGGATATTGACAAAATAACACCATTTTGGCCGCCGATACGCCTGTATAAAAGAACACACGCATCTGATTTTTAAATGAACCGGGCTGATTACGTTACCATGGCGACGATTTCTCGAGCACTTTTTAAAATTATGTAAAATTATGTTTGAATCCTATTTCCAACACGTATATCTATATTACTTGAATTCAAACAAAAGTTATAGATTTAGAAACACTTTCCGAGAACTCTTTATCGCCCCTCTTATAATGCTTTGTGTATATGCATGCATGCATGTGCATGTGCATGCGCATGTTTAGCTGAATAGCGTAAATCAACAAAATAAGGATGTTGCAATTACCTAAATAACATAAATATTATAAATATAGTGTAGTAGCAAAGTCCAACACTTTCCAACGCTGCGGAAATGATGCCAATGCCAGTGTAACATTTACGACAAGGTGTTGTAACTTTGCCAATGCCAGTGTAACTTTTACCACAAGGTGTTGTAACTTTTGTTACAAGTAAAAATATTGTAACAGATAGCGTAGACGTTGTAACAACTACATTTTGTAACATTTACGGTAAGATTATAACAGATAGCGATTAGTGTAACATTTACAACACAAATTGTAACTTTTACGGAGGGCTACAACAGATAGCGACGTTGTAACAAATGGGGTTCCTACAGTGTCAAGGTGAGTTATCTGCCCTCTAATCTACAAACATTACGTATTTTTACATTCAGGGACTTACCTAGAGCACGGGGGAAGGTGTGGGATGGTGGAGGGTGTCACTGTGGGAGGGGGTATCCCCCCTCCACCCCCAACCCCCCCCCCCCCCCCCCCCTCCCGCTGGCGGTGGTCCGGGGTGCCTCTCCCTGGATTTTTTGGGAAATGGAACCCAAAATAAATAGTTTTGAGCGACTTAGAAACGTATTTAAAAGCTCTTATGATTCTCCAGAGTCAATCGTTTTTATTTTTAGTTATTGAATATTTAATAAATTATACACCCCTCATCCTAACCCCACTTCGGCTTCACTTTTTATTGCATTTTTCGCATGTTTAGATTGTTCATTTTCCCGACACCCAACTCTGAACTATACGCACGGAGTATAACATTGTCACCACCACAGCACTTCCATTTTTCATCCACTCCAAACCATACTTTAACAGAATGTATATAATAATAATATCTTAGACACGTTCTTTAACTAAGTATAACAGATAGTAGTAAAGTGTGTTATACCAGCCCTTGAATTGACAAACATGTATAATTTTGCACTGTGGACAGTCTAGCCCCTACATCTGTTTATGCGTTCTTACCCAAACTTACACAGTAGTTATATAAGACGAGTTCTTGAACCAGCCAGATTCGATCGTTAATAGCCGAGTTATGGCCTTTGAATTATCGAAAAATTTATAATTTGGCATTAGTACTATAAAACAATCTAATTCTCCACCTGCTCTTACCAAACGTTTACAAAATGTGAATAACCAAAATTACCAGTAGTTATATATCCATAATATCGCTGCTGAGTTTTAAACCAGTTAGATTCGATCGCTAATTGCTTAGTTATCTACCCTTGACTTGGCAAATGCATAATGTTGCATTATGGGCACTCTAGCCCTCCATTTTTAGTCTGATCTTAACCAAACTTGCACAGTAGTTATATGTCAATAAGATCTCGGAAAAATTCTTGAATCAGACAGTGTCGATCGCTAATAGCTGAGTTATCTGCCCTTAAATTGGCAAAAATGCATATGTTTGCCTTGTGGGCAATCTAACTCCTCCATGTTTGATCCAGTCTTAACCAAACGTACATAGTAGTTATATATCTATACGATCTCGGACGAGTTCTTGAACGAGCCAAATTCGATAACTTATGCCCTGGAATTGGGAAACAGGCATATTTTTGCCTTATGGGCACTCTAGCCTCTCCATTGTATCCGATCTTAATGAAACTTATACAGTAGTTTTACATCCTTAAGGTCTCCGACGAGACCTTGATTCAGCAAGAATCAATCTCCAATAGCTGAGTTATGGGCCCTTGAATTATCGAAAAAGTCCTAATTTGACATTGTTACTAAAACAACACTTTAATTTTCTGATCTTAACCAAACTTTCCCTAGAGTGTGTATAATAGTAAGATAGTGTACAAGTACTGTAACCATATAATACGTTAGTTATCTTTTCTTGAATCTGCAAAAAAAACGACATGTTTCGATCCGGTTACCACCATATCAATTCCATTTTTCGTCCAATCGAAACCAAACAGAATGTGTATTGAATAGTCAAATCTTGGACACGTTTAGTAATCGTGCATATCGGGTTGTGTTAAAGTGAGTTATCTGCCCTTGAATTAGCAAACATGACCAAATTTGGCCTTGTTACCGCAATAACCTTTCCATTTTACATCATGTATTAACAATTTCTTTACAGAACGAAGGACAATCACGTGACTTTTGAATTTGTTTAATTTTCATTCAAGAAACTTATGGTCTGTTAGTACAAACAGTGCGTTAATTTAAATGTTACTATATTGATAAACAATGTTGTAGGAACCCTAAACGTGGAAACGGTCATAAATGTGAAAACTGTCGTAAATGTAATAACATTTTACCATAAACGTGAAACTTACAATACATGTGAAAACCCTTTGTCATAAATGTGAAAACGACCTGGTGATAAATGTAACAACATTTTCCCGTAAAAGTGAAAACTTGTTTTACCGTAAACGTGAACACATAGCAACGTTTAACGTGAAAACCTTTTTCTTCACCATTTTCTCTTTGTGTCTCTGTAGTTACTCGTCATTGTTGGTCAACAATAATGGCCTGTTGTCCGTCGTCCGTCCGTCCGTTAATTGTGTGTTTGTCTACACTCTAGCCCCTCTGTTTTTTACCAAACTATGATAAAACGCGGACGAGCTCGAAAATATCTTAAAGCGGATGATAAACACTCAGAGTTATGGTCCTTGATCTAATGATAAACACCAGAGTTATGGTCCTTGATCTAATGATAAACACCAGAGTTGTGGTCCTTGATCTAATGAAAAATGCTAACATTTGCCTTGTCAACCCTCGATCCCATTAATTGTTGCGTATGATATTGACCAAAGTTGGCCAGCGTCTTAATATTGATGAAACCTCAAACGAGTTCAAATACGACGAATATCGGTTAATAAACATTATGAGTGATGTCCCTTGATTTAATGGAAAATAATGCTACCGTTTGATTTATCAACATTCTAGCGACTGCATTTTGCATCCGATCTTTACCAAACTTGGTCAAAGTCTTAATATTGACGACAGATCAATAAGTTTGAAAAACACATCTAAAGGCAAACAAAAAGGAGTTATTGCCCTTGGTTTATTGACAAAAAAAAAGTGCTTGTTTTTTTCCGGCCATCTTTATATATAAAGACGGCTCATTTATTTTCCCCGTCATAGGTACATGGGGGTCGGAGAATCATCCCCCGTAGTACCGTACAATAGTCGATAATTGTAATAAATCATTATATATCTAAGCAACAAAGCATTCATAAAACATGCCAGCCAAATAAATAAGTACAAGATCGAAGATCACATCTAATCGTGTTATGTTATGCCTCACCGTAGTAAGATGATTTATCTTCGGCTAGCACATATCATAATATACACATATCAACATTACAATTCAATTTAACCATTGCTATGATGGAGAATTTTTTTTCTAATCCCTTTATTGTCACAAATAAACTGCTATTTGTAAATAGGAGATAATAGATGCAGGGGGGTGGGGGCGGGGTGTGGGGGGAGAATGATCGAAAGATTATATAAAAAACGAAAAAATTGTTTTCTCATGAATGTACTTTTCTTTCATTTAACATGTTTAAGTTTCATTACATCTAGCTCAATGGTTTCCGGACAAGAATTCGCGAAAAAAAATAGTGTAAAAGGGTGATAATTCTATCATTAACCTATGTAAAGTTAGGGTTTATGCGTTCCCCATCTCGTCCTTTATCATTGTACCACATTTTATTTAATTCGACTGAGTGGAAGGACGGACGGAACGACTAGGCGGCAACTATATGCTCCCCGATATTCGTTGCGGTGACCTTAACGATCTCATCATATACTATCAGTTGAAAAATAGGGATTTGATCGGTATTTTGTCATTTATCTCGGCAATGTCTGGTATTCATAAATACTACAAGTTGTACAGAAGCGCACGTATGTGGCATTGCATGTATAATGCTTGGTACTCAGTTTTAAAGCATACCAAATACGAGTGGCAAATGGACACAATATACGCCCGGCATACGTATGAATCCATTTTATATAACCATGTATAACTTATTTATGCTCCTTTTGTATTTAACACATTTCTAGTTACGTATTTTGATGCCCAAGACAATAAGTGGGAAAAATCATCAAGATTAGATTACCGAGAGGACATTGCAAAAACTATTCAGTTTTAAAAAATCAAAGGGCCATAACTCCGGCATTATAGGTTATTTATTTTACATCGATTGTAAGGAAGCTCTATGAACTTATTTTAATCACTCTCGATGTCAACCAGTACTAAACAACTGCCGATAAAGTGTCTTGCTCAGTGATACACATATGGTCATGGCGGGGATCGAACCCACGACTTTCGATCATGGGTCCAACGCCCTACCACTAGACCACAGCGCTCTACATTCATTTGTTTAATATATTATTTAATTGATTGCAAGCTTGTTCAACATCAACATGATTATGAATGATAATAAATTATAGCACATATGAATCAATAGCGTATTTCAGATGTGTAATTTGTATACTTTCATACATGTTTGACTCATATCATTGATTTGTAGCGTGCCAATACATTATGTCAAATTCCTTGTCCCATGAGGGCTCGAACCCGCAATCAGAGACTAA
Organism: Cyrtodaria siliqua; assembly: GCA_037043455.1. Taxonomy (NCBI): domain Eukaryota; kingdom Metazoa; phylum Mollusca; class Bivalvia; order Adapedonta; family Hiatellidae; genus Cyrtodaria; species Cyrtodaria siliqua. Next base: position 17,513 of record JAWPHD010010785.1, on the reverse strand, counting down.
CCACTCGGCCACTGACGCCCCACATTTACAACATACGTTTCTCATTGTATTGAATTGTATCCGCCTGTATTGTATTGGCGAAAAACATTTGAAGTTGGTGCCGAACAAAGCATTTTTAAATATTGATTGACTGATATTATGTAAAACTTAAATAACGAGCCACTATTTCCTGTAAAACATTTTAATTGCAAGTTTGTTTATGTTCTTATATTATAAGAGTTAAGACATTTATACATTATTTGTATTCGCGGGATATTCGAGCATATCGTCCGTTTCATTAGTTTGAAATGCATGTTTGAAATCGAAATAATGTCCATATATGATTTGAATGCCGGGCATTCCTATTAATTTAGAAGAAAAGAAGCACACATAAGTATTAACGGTGACGCTTTTTCGGTCATCAACAAAAGTTGGCATATTTATTTTCCTCATCGATGGGGTCGTGCAATCTTCACCATAACACACCTTACAAAACGCATGACATGAACGCATGAATCATAAAGTAAAGTATAGTTTCGGAATGAATGTTTATATCTGTGTGTGTGTGTGTGTGTGTGTGTGTGTGTGTGTGTGGTTCTAAGGTTTATAGTCCGTCCGCCAACGAACACGTCGAGGTAACCCTGACGCGATGGGCACAATAGAGTCTGGACTTTTTATATCTTTGTGTCTGAAGTTTGGCTACTTTAAAATATAACTGAAAGCTTAGAAACGGGAGGAGTTAAAACACTCCATATCCAAGGTGTGATGTAAACATTGAGATTTAACTTTCTAAGTATTGTCGTGTTAATACTGTTGTACTGTCCAATGCATATATATTGTATCCAAGTCACTGGATAGTTCATTAATATGCAGATGTCATCCATGTTTTGTTAACTATCACTGCTGTCAGTCGGTCATCGTTGGAGTTTTAGACCGGGTGAGGGAGCGTGTTTGGTGGTAGTGTGTCGCCGGATTAAAGTAGTTCCTGAAATGGACAAAATATACAATTATTTTCAGTGAGAAATGGAATATGACGAAACGGCGTTTTGTTTCACAGGTCATATTGGGACAGCGATCTCGGAGAGAAATAAGATGAAGAATGCAGTTTCTCATATACTACGCAGTATATAGGTTGGAAGATCGGCAGTTTCTCATCTACAACGCAGTACATAGGATGGCAGATCGGCAGTTTCTCATCTACAACATAGTATAGAGGTTGGCAGATCGGCAGTTTCTCATAGCTGACCAGACAGAGAGCGAAAGATATATAGGAATCCGAGAACCGTGCTATATTTTACTATCAAATATATAACTATGATTCTGGGAGATACTTTGACACAAGGGACCTCCCGGACCCCATCCCAGGAACGAACCTGATGTACATCAACGACAAATGAATACATCTATAAAGTACACATCTATAAAGTACATGGCCACATCTGTAATATACATCAACGACAAATGGAAACATCTATACCGTACATCAACGACAAATGGAAACATCTATATCGTACATCAACGACAAATGGAAACATCTATACCGTACATCAACGACAAATGGAAACATCTATACTGTACATCAACGACAAATGGAAACATCTATACCGTACATCAACGACACATGAAAACATATATACCGTACATCAACGACAAATGGAAACATCTATACCGTACATCAACGACAAATGGAAACATCTATACCCTACATCAACGACAAATGGAAACATCTATACCCTACATCAACGACACATGGAAACATCTATATCGTACATCAACGACAAATGAAAACATCTATACCGTACATCAACGACACATGGAAACACATATACCATACATCAACGACACATGAAAACATATATACCGTACATCAACGACACATGGAAACCTCTATACCGTACATCAACGACAAATAATTCCGTCTCCAGATGTAAACGCGGGACTAGTGTAACTACACAGACATAAAAGTAGAACAGGAAATGTAGCATTCAAGGACCACAGTCAGCCAAAAGCACGCACAGAAACAAACAATATTGCACAGATTAATAAAATGCAAGATATGACATCACAAATATAAAAGGGTTGACAATAGGGCTACCGCCTTGGAACGGTCAGTGGCAAAACAGCCGCCGGGTGTTTAAACCAGGTTCTAGGCTGCACGAAACCTCACTCTTACCCTATTGTCATCCCAGGAAAACTGGACAGTGTAAATACAGATATCCCCGCCAGGTTATATTCTCTAAGAAACAAGGCAGCATTAATATGCAATATAAATATAACACATAAATGATCATGTATTTATGAATATAAAAACAAAAGTCTAGAAAGCCACAAAGCAAGTACTCAATGACTTGGCAGAAGCCATAGCAACAAGAGAACACCCGTTTTGGGTACGACAATACAAATATCAAACGCTTCCGTCCTTTAAACAAGAACAATATACAGGAAAGGATCTAGACATGGCTTAAATATTTAAAGACGTCCGCAACTCATTTATGGATATCATTAAATCGTGAATAAATTAGTAAAATGGCGCCTCATGATTATTTAACTAACTGTATGCTTACATTTCCGCTGAAAGTCTGGTGGCGAGAAACTGTATGTCTGTCTGTTCCGACGGATCCAGGTGCTGGCGATCCAGTTCCTCTAGTCCGTTCTATCCAGTTTGCCATACCCGCCTCAATGTCGTTTATGGCTTTTTGGCTGCTTCCTGCACTAGGTAACCTTCTATGCGGTGATGACGGTTTCATGTCTAACACCTTCAACATATTGGACACGCGTTCCGCGTCTTTCGTTTTCATTTTACTACTGTCGTTTGCACCATTTGAAAGAGAAGACATAATTCCCTTTTTCTGCTCCCATTCCTTTTGTTTCATTTTCTTTAGCTCCTGTAAGGCGTTTTCATCCTGACACAAAAATGACAGAAACTTCAGAAATGGAGATTTCTGATTGCTGTCAAATACCTCGCTCCTGTGAATGTACATATATAATCTCATTGTCAATCGTTCTCGAAGATTCTGCACAGTTCTAGCAGCGTACTTCTTCAGGAACAGTCTCCTAAAATTCTCCTTGCTGAGAAGCAGGACTTCCGCCTCTCTCGTCACTATGGAGTTGGTTGATGACGTCGGCAAGCCAAGCACGATTTCCAGAGCACCTGGTAATTAAAGACCAATTCATAATTTTGATAACGCATCATCAAAATAAACTGACCAATCAGTGACCAGAAATCTGACACAGCTCTTAATTCGGTGTTTATCCTGGATGTTCAACAAAGTTTACTGTTACAATTAAGGTGTTTGCAGTGTGATTATTTTAAAACCCTGCATATGTCATGTACATTTATGAAAATTGATTCAATATATGTACCTTTCAAAAGTAAATCTTTTAACATTATTATCTATTTTACTCTGCCAAATATTATTATTTTACTATAGAACCTAAGGATAAAAACCGAGTAACACACATTTTATCACCAAGCGAAAATAAGGTAAAATCTCAACATTTTGGCAATGGAAAATTATGAACACAGACTTATCAATAAACAGATAGGAAACTCTCTATCTTAACCAAAAGTAATCAAATATCACGTGGCACCTGAACTTTTCCTTTTATCTTCTTCCTCAGTTATTCACTGATTTTATGAGAATACATTCAAAAGATTCATAGTGAAAAGCAAAATGGGATTATAATAATTTTTGTTTATCTGCAAAATAAGAAATTGTATAAAAAGATGTTTAAAGTTAAAAATGTCATCATTTTTCGCTTTATTCTTAAAAATCAAGGTTTCGACATAGTCAAAGTTTCCGTCAAACTCCGTTTTTGCTCTAAATGAAAGAGAAAATAAAAAACTATCATTGGAAAGAATATTAAATTTGTGATGGGATTTGCCATGATGCAACTTGTATCTATAAAACCCTTCATGATATGTGTGTTTAAAGTTGGGAAATATTTTGTGAAATTTTCGCAATGTGCCACGTGAAATTTAGATAATTTGCGTAGTGTCCAGTCTATTTGTTATCAGGTCTGTGGATACACATCAATACTCATATGTTATTAATATACCTAAATTAGTGCAATAGCAGACGTGGAGTGGTTATATTTAGTGTGTGTGTGTGTGTGTATGTGTGTGTGTGTGTGTGTGTGTGTTTTATAGTTAAACCAAATCTTACACCCGAACACCCAGTGAGCATCGAGAGATTTTCAAGATTTTCATATCGGAACAACATTTGCAATATATATTAAGTGATCAATTTATTGGACTCCAAAATATGGAGAATTCCGCCTTCCATGGTTTTGATAATGATACAGGTATTGCCGAATACACTGAATCCATACGTCATTGAAAATATGCAAACAAACATCTTGGGAAGCAAACATTTTGGGACGCTCTCTGATTGATCAACAACTGAAATCAACATTGTGCAGGTGTTGAATGGGCCAAGTGAGAATTATTTTATATGTTTTTAATATTTTCTTGTGATTTTTGCCTTTTCTTACCTCAATACAGGCTATAAAGCAATAACTACCCAATTGCTGAGGTCACATACACATTATTTCGAAATTAGGCGTCTTAATGTTGCTGTGTTTTTTTTAAACTATGTAAACTGTTTCTAAATCTACTGACGATGAGGTATATATATATAACTTACATATTTTGAGATTCCAAACCCTGTAATCACAATATAACTGGCTTGAACTATGCAGCCAGGCCAAACGCCAAAACTTGAGCGTCGAATTAAGAGTTACCAACTCTTAATTCATTTACGTATATTCAATCACGGTTATTTAAAGAACCCGTTAATTAATCTATACTTTTAATCGGCACGCATACATTATCATATGACCTGAACACCTGGATAGAGTTTTGATAAAGGGTTTTGTAGTGTAATGTGCTGTTATTTGGCGGGTTAGTTTCTATCACTACTTACAAGTATAATGTATCAGCGGGGCGCGGGGTTAAGAACACGAACATTGAACATACCCACAATTTCATTTGATCCTAATAAACACATCTGTAACAGTTTATGTTGTGCCCGTTTTCTCCTCAGTGACTCGTGCGGCGTCTCAACCAGACTGCGTTTTCTAAAAAAAAAAAAAAAAGATAAAATAATTGGCAGACACAAATGATGTACGAATTACCTAGTAATTATTACATTTCGGTTTTATTTTCAACGAAATGTCAGAATCTTACTTTAAATTCGCTTGTAGCCAGATTACATAAATAAATTAAACAGCTGGTAACTTTATACAAAGTTTTATAAGACATACATATTTACACAATTTACCAAGTAAATCGACAAGGAATAATAAAACAGGTTTGAAATGTATCTCACTCCGCCTATCCAATGTCCACTAATTGTCTATACAACAATGGATCTAACACTGATTATAGTCATTCCCCGCAAACCATTAGAATAACATCACACAACTAGATCTTGGCTTTGCATCGTTTTACATAGCACTCAGCTTGCAAGTAGATTATGTCACTCAGACTCTTCTAGTTGTACTGAAAGTTTACCATCGACTAATACGGTATAAGATATAGCACTCAGCATTTAATGTACTCATCATGCTTTATCACAGCACAACTCTCACTTCCTATATAATGAACTAGAATACCTGTAGAACCGATGGATGCTCTCCAAGATGGAGAGCTTTGTTGGAATGAAGTTTTATCAGTGGACATAAAACATGAAGTTAAAAAAGGCATGCCTATAACATTACATTTATGTAGGACTGTGTGTGATTACATGCACTTATAGGGGCGTCATGGGCTTAGGAATCTTAATGTGAGGAAGCTATTCACCTGGCTTGCGGAACGTCGGTTCAACCAGGTGCCCGCCCGTACACGAAAATTGCCCGGATGAGCACCTGGGGTCTTCCTCCACCAATGGAAGCTGGAAAGTCGCCATATGACCTTAGCTGTTGGTGCGAATATAAAATCCAATTCAATTCAATTCACTTAAAGTCATCACTTTTACTAACAGCGGGCCGACCATTCCTAGAACTAATCTATATAAGTAGGCTGAACTTTAAGCAAGGGGGCTACTGGTATTGTTTTGAAGTCTTGAATATGACCTGGTCGGGAATGAACCCACGACCTCTCGCATGCGTGGCGGACGCTTTACTATCAGGCTACGCCGCGGTATACATTACAGACGTGATATGTCTGATAAACATGGTACTAGTATATAACAACTAGAAAGAGAAATAAAACTAGAAGGCGAGATGTCTGACATAAACAAGAAGGCGAGATGTCTGATAAACGAACCCTGATAAACATGGTATATGTATAGGATAGAGCATGAGTTTTGCACGTGTACGGGGAGATAATGCACGAGCGTTAGCGAGTGCATTATCGTCCGTACACGTGCAAAACTCATGCTCTATTGTATTTATACCACAATAACTAACATATGCTGTGTATATCCTCGGGTATTACACGATGCATAGTGTGTATTTAGGCTATTGTTGTATAAATAAACAATAAGGCGAGATGTCTGACAAAAATGGTATATATAAACTAGAAGGCGAGATGTCTGATAACCATGGTATATATAAACAATAAGGCGAGATGTCTGATAAACATGGTATATATAAACAAGAAGGCGAGATGTTTGACAAAAATGGTATATATAAACTAGAAAGCGAGATGTCTGATAAACATGGTATATATAAACAATAAGGCGAGATGTCTGATAAACATGGTATATATAAACAAGAAGGCGAGATGTCTGATAAACATGGTATATATAAACAATAAGGCGAGATGTCTGATAAACATGGTATATATAAACAATAAGGCGAGATGTCTGATAAACGAACCCTGATACACATGGTCTATATATAAACAATAAGGCGAGATGTCTGATAAACATGGTATATATAAACAAGAAGGCGAGATGTCTGATAAACATGTTATATAAAATCTAGGAGAGACACCTGATAAACATGATATATAGAAAGAGAGATAAGAAAAGAAGGCGAGATGTCTGATAAAAAACATGGTATATATAAATTAGAAGGCGAGATTTATGATAAATATGTTATATATTTAAACTAGACGATAGATACCTAATAATCGTGTAATATAAAAAGTAGAAGGGTGTTCCATCATGGCTATGTTCATGCTAATGTCATTTATGACAATGTAGTAGCTAATGTATTAATGTGGCTGAGTTTTAGATAAGGATTAGACGTGATTGCGTGAAATGAATATCAGTCTACCAGTCGAAATGAATAGCAGTCTATCAGACGAATAGCAGTCTACCAGTCGAATGAATATCAGTCTACCAGTCGAAATGAATAGCAGTATACCAGTCGCGGTAACGCACTCTTGGTACAACGTTGTAATTGGTGGCCAACTTATTAAACATATTCTTTGATTGTGTTGTTACCTTGGCAACAGCCCCGGTAAATGCGTTTCCATCTCGTGCCACATATCTTCATATTGGGCCTGGTAACTACTCTGGTCACAGGTGATCTCCACCTCACCGCTTAAAAGAAACAAAGGGAAATTGAATATAGTTTTAATATTAATTTTGTTTGCAAGAACACTTTACGAATGTTTTATTTTTTTATTTACCAACATTTTTATTAGAAAAAAATAACAGAAATTCACTTAATTAACCAAGCTGTTAACTTCCAAGTATTTAACTTTTAAATATTAAAGGTGAGGAAGTGTCGATTCTTACGGATGGCGGGAGGTGTACAGTACTGGTTCCACCCAGGAACAGTGGGTGGTCTGCCTCCACCACAAAAAATCGACCGTCATATATAACCTTACATATGTTGAAAATGACGTAAAAACACCATACAAATATTAAACTTGTTACTGAGACTGTTACTCCTGAAATGTAAACAAACTACACTAACTGTACGCAAACAAACTACACTAACTGTACGCAAACAAACTACACTAACTGTACGCAAACAAACTACACTAACTGTACGCAAACAAACTACCCTAACTGTACGCAAACAAACTACACTAACTGTACGCTGAGACGTAAACAAACTACACTAACTGTACGCTGAGACGTAAACAAACTACACTAACTGTACGCTGAGACGTAAACAAACTACACTAACTGTACGCTGAGACGCACAGCGATTATAGCAAAATAGTTATGCACACACACGTGTAAAATTGGCTAGCCAACTTGCAAGATAATGCACTAAATACATGCCAATAAATAATAATAACACGTGTAATGACCCTAATGGATAAGGCATTGCACTGTCTTCTTATCTGAAATAAATGGCCTTCACAAATTGCTCATTCAACTCAAAACACACGTGCTTAGAAGGGTTAGTTACTGCAAATCGACCGGATTTGAAAGTAGATCTATTTAGTGTTTACCCTACTTTTTCAACCAATCATTGTCTCAGATTTTCAAATACTTGCACCATTTATTCTTGCAGATTTTGCGACCTTAATAACAAATTCCTGGACGAGTTTAATAAAATTGTGTATGAAATGACGAGTGTCAGATCCTTTTTATCACATGGCTCAAAAACGACAAGAAACTTGCAATTAAACCCAACCAATCAAACCAGAACGATACCTCCGACAGACAACAGCACGTGTATAAAGCACGTGCACGGTCGCCTTGTATTACACATGGTTAATATAAGGAAATACGTAATGGGTATATTATACGGAATACAAGCAGTTCCAGGTATGAAAGCACTAATTATTTTCCCCATAGACACCAATGTTAAAGTGTCACATATTATTGATTTGCTGCAAATTCAACTCAAGTATGGATGCAGCAGTGTAATGTTCATAATGTTCATATAGAAAACTATTTTTCCACTTGAAAAATCACCAGAAAACGTGGGGTCACAAGACATGTAAGAAAGTTCTTGTTTGTTTACTAAACAGGTCAAGGGTACAGCTGTTTTTATTGATCGACTGTTTTCATTGCTCACAAAGCGTATGCATAGAGTCGAAATTTCGAAAATGTTCATCAGTGATCCAGTAAAACCTATTAATACGCTTCTTCTACATATAACCACAAAATCGAATAGAAATGGGCAGTTTTCCCCTACTTATAATGCCCGTTTCCATCGAAAAAGGAGGGATTACTTTTTATTATAGGAACTACATTCGATACACCTCGGAGTTTTACATGTAATTGGTGGTGGTCAACCTCCATGTGATAAAAGAGTATTCGCGTTGAAGAGCGTGACCTATATTCACCATTAAGAAACAACCCCGGTCGGTCTCTACGCTTCCTCCCTTTCCGTTTCTTAATGGTGAAGATTTGTCTTCATAGCCTCTACCCTATACATAGATTGCTTAATGTTTTAGCTCTTAAAGCATTTATTTAGCGCGGTTTCCTGTTATTTTGATGTTATTTTGGGCTGTAACTGTATTTTGGACATGTATTTGAATGCTTTAATAGGAGACATGTTTAACTTCATGAAACAGTTAGTTTCCCAGTATCCGTACGCGGTTTGTGTTTTCGAATGGTTTTTAAAACATGATCAGACGACTATGAAACGATGATCTATAGAATATATTTTCTTTAAGTACACTTACCTTAGTACAAAAAACATATTTTCTGCGGGGCTCCCTTGTTTACTGAGCGGACCTCCATATTTGACGTTCTCTTTCTTTAAGGCGACAACCAACAACTTTCTCTGTCTGGATGGCCAGCTGTGGAACAGCGTGTTATCCTCCACAAACTTGGTCTTCTGTGTAAACTCCCGCTCCAGGACGTCCCGAACTGACCTGTTGTACAAGTTTCTGTCTATAACCACCAGGTCGGTGTCGCAGTCTGCCACCACTGTAGCCGTTCGTATACAATCATCTTTAAGAAGAGCTATCTCTCCAAAAGATTTGCCCTCGCCTAAAATAAATTGTCACAGGCAGTATATAGTAAAACTAGCGATTTAATCAATGTGTATATATTGTGTACAATATCCGTTAATAAAAGTAGTTTATACACTTATTTGTTTAACTCACGTCGAATCTGTATATGGCATTGATATCTATAACACTGTATGGTCTTGAAATACATGGTTCCTAACGAAGCTCGATTATGCAGTCGGAGCAGCTATAAGAACGCCAGTGTTTAAGATATGTAACTGTTATATTGCGATGTCATGTTTATACAATACTGACTGTGTGTGCTGGCTGTTCTGCTTATTCGAGATGCCTGTCGATGAACGCTTACGGCTATTGCGAAAAGCGACTAGAGATGTTAGTGTGAAGCTTCATGGAAGACACTTCTTTTCATGATGTCCAGACAAACTGCCCGAGTTGTTACCGTTCTATTATGCCACACTGACTGCTTACCTGTTGTCCAGACGTACTGTCCGAGACGTTCCCGTTCTAATATGCCACACTGACTGCTTACCTGATGTCCAGACCAACTGTCCGAGATGTTCCCGTTGTATTATGCCACACTGACTGCTTACCTGATGTGCAGACGTACTGTCCGAGATGTTCCCGTTCTATTATGCCACACTGACTGATTACCTGATGTCCAGACGTACTGTCCGAGATGTTCCCGTTCTATTATGCCACACTGACTGATTACCTGATGTCCAGACGTACTGTCCGAGATGTTCCCGTTCTATTATGCCACACTGACTGTTTACTTGATGTCCAGACGTACTGTCCGAAATGTTCCCGTTCTATTATGCCACACTGACTGATTACCTGATGTCCAGACGTACTGTCCGAGATGTTCCCATCCTATTATGCCACACTGACTGATTACCTGATGTCCAAACGTACTGTCCGAGATGTTCCCGTTCTATTATGCCACACTGACTGATTACCTGATGTCAAGACGTACTGTCCGAGATGTTCCCGTTCTATTATGCCACACTGACTGATTACCTGATGTCAAGACGTACTGTCCGAGATGTTTCTGTTCTATTATGCCACATTCCCATTATAGTATGCCACACTGACTGATTACCTGATGTCCAGACGTACTGTCCGAAATGTTCCCGTTCTATTATGCCACACTGACTGATTACCTGATTTCCAGACGTACTGTCCGAGATGTTCCCGTTCTATTATGCCACACTGACTCTTTACCTGTTGTCCAGACGTACTGTCCGAAATGTTCCTGTTCTATTATGCCACACTGACTGATTACCTGATGTCGAGACGTACTGTCCGAGATGTTCCCGTTCTATTATGCCACACTGACTGTTTACCTGATGTCCAGACGTACTGTCCGAAATGTTCCCGTTCTATTATGCCACACTGACTGTTTACCTGATGTCCAGACGTACTGTCCGAAATGTTCCCGTTCTATTATGCCACACTGACTGTTTACCCGATGTCCAGACGTACTGTCCGAAATGTTCCCGTTCTATTATGCCACACTGACTGCTTACCTGATGTTCAGACGTACTGTCCAAGATGTTCACGTTCTAATATGCCACACTGACTGCTTACCTAATGTCCAGACCAACTGTCCGAGATGTTCCCGTTGTATTATGCCACACTGACTGCTTACCTGATGTCCAGACGTACTGTCCGAGATGTTCCCGTTCTATTATGCCACACTGACTGATTACCTGATGTCCAGACCAACTGTCCGAGATGTTCCCGTTGTATTATGCCACACTGACTGCTTACCTGATGTCCAGACGTACTGTCCGAGATGTTCCCGTTCTATTATGCCACACTGACTGATTACATGATGTCCAGACGTACTGTCCGAGATGTTCCCGTTCTATTATGCCACACTGACTGATTACCTGATGTCAAGACGTACTGTCCGAGATGTTCCCGTTCTATTATGCCACATTCCCATTATAGTATGCCACACTGCCTGATTACCTGATGTCCAGACGTACTGTCCGAAATGTTCCCGTTCTATTATGCCACACTGACTGATAACCTGATGTCGAGACGTACTGTCCGAGATGTTCCCGTTCTATTATGCCACACTGACTGTTTACCTGATGTCCAGACGTACTGTCCGAAATGTTCCCGTTCTATTATGCCACACTGACTGTTTACCTGATGTCCAGACGTACTGTCCGAAATGTTCCCGTTCTATTATGCCACACTGACTGTTTACCTGATGTCCAGACGTACTGTCCGAAATGTTCCCGTTCTATTATGCCACACTGACTGTTTACCTGATGTCCAGACGTACCGTCCGAAATGTTCCCGTTCTATTATGCATCACTGACTGCTTACCTGATGTTCAGACGTACTGTCCAAGATGTTCACGTTCTAATATGCCACACTGACTGCTTACCTGATGTCCAGACCAACTGTCCGAGATGTTCCCGTTGTATTATGCCACACTGACTGCTTACCTGATGTCCAGACGTACTGTCCGAGATGTTCCCGTTCTATTATGCCACACTGACTGATTACCTGATGTCCAGACGTACTGTCCGAGATGTTCCTGTTCTATTATGCCACACTGACTGATTACCTGATGTCAAGACGTACTGTCCGAGATGTTCCCGTTCTATTATGCCACATTCCCATTATAGTATGCCACACTGCCTGATTACCTGATGTCCAGACGTACTGTCCGAAATGTTCCCGTTCTATTATGCCACACTGACTGATTACCTGATGTCCAGACGTACTGTCCGAAATGTTCCCGTTCTATTATGCCACACTGACTGATTACCTGATGTCCAGACGTACTGTCCGAAATGTTCCCGTTCTATTATGCCACACTGACTGTTTACCTGATGTCCAGACGTACTGTCCGAGATGTTCCCGTTCTATTATGCCACACTGACTGTTTACCTGATGTCCAGACGTACTGGCCGAGATGTTCCCGTTCTATTATGCCACACTGACTGCTTACCTGATGTCCAGACCAACTGTCCGAGAGGTTCCCGTTTTACTATGCCACACTGACTGCTTGCACTATGCCCAGACCAACTGTCCGAGAGGTTCCCGTTCTATTATGACACACTGACTGCTTACCTGATGTCATGACGTACGGTCTGAGATGTTCCCGTTCTATTATGCCACACTGACTGCTTACCTAATGTCCAGACGTACTGTTCGATATGTCCCCGTTCTATTATGCCACACTGACTGCTTATCTGATGTCCAGACCAAATGTCCCCGTTGTATTATGCCACACTGACTGCTTATCTGATGTCCAGACCAACTATCCGAGATGTTCCCGTTCTATTATGCCACACTGACTGCTTACCTGATGTCCAGACGTACTGTTCGAGATGTCCCCGTTCTATTATGCCACACTGACTGCTTATCTGATGTCCAGACCAACTGTCCGAGATGTTCCCGTTCTATTATGCCAAACTGACTGCTTACCTGATGTCCAGACAAACTGTTCGAGATATCCCCGTTCTATTATGCCACACTGACTGCTTATCTGATGTCAAGACCAACTGTCCGAGATGTTCCCGTTCTATTATGCACACTGACTGCTTACCTGATGTCCAGACGTACTGTTCGAGATGTCCCCGTACTATTATGCCACACTGACTGATTATCTGATGTCCAGACCAACTGTCCGAGATGTTCCCGTTGTATTATGCCACACTGACTGCTTACTTGATGTCCTGACGTACGGTCTGAGATGTTCCCGTTTTATTATGTCACACTGACTGTTTACCTGATGTCCAGACCAACTGTCCGAGATGTTCCCGTTCTATTATGCCACACTGACTGTTTACCTGATGTTCAGACGTACTATCCGAGATGTTCCCGGTCTATTATGCCACACTGACAGCTTATCTGATGTCCAGACGTACTGTCCGAGATGTTCCCGTTCTATTATGCCACACTGACTGCTTACCTGATGTCCAGACGTACTGTCCGAGATGTTCCCGTTCTATTATGACACACTAACTGCTTACCTGATGTCCAGACGTACTGTCCAAGGTGTTCCCGTTCTAGATCTGTTTTGGAGCATACTTGCTCCACCTGTTGGAAGATTTCCTGTGGCGTCTCTTTGTCTTGGATGACATAGATGGACGCAGCACCCTTCAGGATGATGTACAGTCTGCAAAATAATGCATTATTGCATTAGTAATGTGTTCTTTTTAGCTGTCGGTGTATACAGTAATGTGTTCTTCTTAGCTGTCGGTGTATACAGTAATGTGTTTTTTTTAGCTGTCGGTGTATACAGTAATGTGTTCTTCTTAGCTGTCGGTGTATACAGTAATGTGTTTTTCTTGGCTGTCGGTGTATACAGTAATGTGTTCTTCTTAGCTGTCGGTGTATACAGTAATGTGTTTTTTTTAGCTGTCGGTGTATACAGTAATGTGTTCTTCTTAGCTGTCGGTGTATACAGTAATGTGTTCTTCTTAGCTGTCGGTGTATACAGTAATGTGTTCTTCTTAGCTGTCGGTGTATACAGTAATGTATTCTTCTTAGCTGTCGGTGTATACAGTACTGTGTTCTTCTTAGCTGTCGGTGTATACAGTAATGTGTTCTTCTTAGCTATCGGTGTATACAGTAGTGTGTTCTTCTTAGCTGTCGGTGTATACAGTACTGTGTTCTTCTTAGCTGTCGGTGTATACAGTAATGTGTTCTTCTTAGCTGTCGTTGTATACAGTCATGTGTTCTTCTTATCTGTCGGTGTATACAGTAATGTGTTCTTCTTAGCTGTCAGTGTATACAGTAGTGTGTTCTTCTTAACTGCCAGTGTATACAGTAATGTGTTCTTCTTAGCTGTCGGTGTAAACAGTAATGTGTTCTTCTTGGCTGTCAGTGTATACAGCAATGACTTCTTCTTAGCTGTCGGTGTATACAGTAATGTGTTCTTCTTAGCTGTCTGTGTATGCAGTAATTTGTTCTTCTTAGCTGTCGGTGTATACAGTAATATGTTCTTCTTAGCTGTCAGTGTATACAGTAATGTATTCTTCTTGGCTGTCAGTGTATACAGTAATGTGTTCTTCTTGGCTGTCAGTGTATACAGTAATGGGTTCTTCTTAGCTGTCAGTGTATACAGTAGTGTGTTCTTAGCTGTCGGTGTATACAGTAATGTGTTCTTCTTCGCTGTCGGTGTATACAGTAATATGTTCTTCTTAGCTGTCAGTGTATGTAGTAATGTGTTCTTCTTAGCTGTCGGTGTATATAGTTATGTATTCTTCTTAGCTGCCGGTGTATACAATAATGTGTTCTTCTTAGCTGTCAGTGTATACAGTTATGTATTCTTCTATGCTGTCGATGTATACAGTAATGTGTTCTTCTTAGCTGTCAGTGTATGCAGTAATGTGTTCTTCTTAGCTGCCAGTGTATACAGTAATGTGTTTTTCTTAGCTGTCAGTGTATACATTATGTGTTCTTCTTAGCTGTCGGTGTTTACAGTAATGTGTTTTTCTTAGCTGTCAGTGTATACAGTAATGTTTTTCTTAGATGTCAGTGTATACAGTTATGTGTTCTTCTTAGCTGTCGGTGTTTACAGTAATGTGTTTTTCTTAGCTGTCAGTGTATACAGTAATGTATTCTTCTTAGCTGTCGGTGTATACAGTAATGTATTCTTCTTAGCTGTCGATGTATACAGTAATATGTTCTTCTCTCTCTTCGGAACAATAACTTAACAAGGTACATCAACTCGCCTACACACACACTAGGGTATACTTTAGAGTAAAGCTGAATGAGGATATATATACCATCTACAGTGTAAGTTGATACTTTAATTTAATTAAAACTACCCCCATCCCCTCACCACCACCTCCCCCCCCCCCCCAACCCCCAACAGTACCCACACGCACACAAAAACAGACACACACAAACAACACGCATGCACGCATGCACACACACGCACTCACGCACAACATCAACCACTACTAAAAGAAAGCGCATTTTCTTTCATTTTAAAAACATTCATCATAGATAATGGACTCTTCTTTTTTTTAGAAATATGCCAAAATTAAAATTATGTTTGTTTGCCCGAACGCGACAGGTCCAAAACATTGCCTTCACAGTCCTCACTCCCCTACCTGGTCAAACTTGCATATCCCTTTTGAAACTGAAAAGGACAAACCAATGTTTCCTCTTCATCTTAATTGTGTTACCAATTGTTTTAGATAGGAAATGTACGTACAAAGTTAAGATTTTCAACGTTACAGTACACACCCAGTATACTAAAACCATATTTAATACGTACAAACAAACCGTTGAACTTTAAACAGCATTCACAAAATAAGTTGACATATATGGAAGGGCAAACTAAGTTATTTTTAAGTGTGGCCTAATGTATTTAACAAGGAATGATTTTAGCCGATCTTACTTGTCCCCACTATCTCCCTGCTTGATGAGAACGTCATCTCGGTGCTTCCTTTCAAACTCACAATATCGAATGACATCGGAGACGATTTCTGAAATTAGAATGCAATATTTGATTTGATTTATGTACTTAAATGGATTAACTGTCAATTTGGAGACTAAGTTACGTGGGACCAGAGTGGGGATTATGGCGTGCCCGAAGTCGCGCCACTTTCAGCTGATTACTCAACCATAAACGACGTGCCAGAAATTTTCGAATGTCACCGTGAACCTTCCATAACGATACAATTTTAACAGATCACGACCGTCACAGTTTTAATATTAAATATATATCGTTTAGGGAAAATTTAATACTGACCTATCAGGGGGAAATATACGGCTTTTATTCTCGTATCGGAACAGCATATAAGGCATAATGTCATTATATTTATATTTGAGGCAGGTCTGGCTTGGTGGATCAATCCCTTCCTTCTGCTGGATGTTATAGGGACAAGGTGCCTTATTGGTGATCGTTCTTGGAAAGGAACCAAGAGGCTTAAATGTTAAAGGCTGGGGTCACTGGATTGAAATGATAAAGGCTGGGGTCACTGGACTGAAATGATAAAGGATTGGGTCACTGGACTGAAATGATAAAGGCTGGGTTCACTGGACTGAAATGATAAAGTTGTAGCTGCAGCCTGACGCTTACATGATCGATTGTTTGCCCCCGGCTGAACTTCTCCTGGCATTGTTTTGCTCTATAGCATCTTGAATGCCTTCCTCAAATTGCCACCACGGGTCCAATAAACGACTTTAGAATGTCTAGCTGGATGATGAAGGACAAATACCGTACTCATCTGCTCATGAACAATCTGGGATGCCTGAAATGCCTCTGTCAGTGTAGCCTTGGACCTTGCTGGTCCAAATTTCTCTATCGAAGTGTCCAAATCAGCCAAGAACTTCCCTAAGCCTTGTTGTAACGCAAAGCATGCCGCCATCCCAGTCTGTAAAGCTCGCCCATACCAAAAATATAGGCTTCTGGCGACTATTTGCTGCAACTCTGCGGCAAACATTGCTGCAAAGTTGCGGAAAACAAGTTTGCGGCGAAGTTGCGGTACAATTGAGGTCTGCGGCAAAGTTGCAGCAAACAAATATGCAAATGACCTTCTGGTGATGTTCTGGCGATGTTCACCGCAACTTTGCCGCAGACCTCATTAGCATAGTAAAAGTGTACTGCAACTTTGCAGCAAACTTCATTTGCATAACACTTTTAGCTGTAATCTTCTGGTGATGTTTTGGCGATGTTTGCTGCAACTTTTCCGCAGACCTCATTTACATATTAAAA